>OX940938.1:11018815-11167181 GCA_954870645.1 Agrotis clavis
GACTGCAGTAAACTATAACTTTTGATAGGATCTTCATAAAATATTCTGAAGTCCAACAATAATTCTAGTAGATAGTGTAGATATAATGTTTTAGTATTCATCTACGTTACTAGACTGTCTGACGTCGGGATCAAATTGGGCAAATATCAGCAGTGGTGGCTCAGTTGTATCGGACCCGACTTACGAGTTGCTGGTCGTGGCTTTGATCCCAGCCATTGCAGGCGCATTTACTGTGTTGTGCAAATTAATTTAATGACAACTTCTCTCAAAACGGTGAAAGAAAACATAGTGAGGAAAAAACAAGAAACCAAGAAAAACGTGCGATGCACTCGCGATATCGCACATCTACGCGATTTGTTGAAGATAAACTTTTTTACATTGAGAGGCGAATTAAGGAATCAGTTTTAGACGTTAAAAGATTTTATTCCACCACCCCGGGCGCTCTTTATGAATCTACCACCAAAAAAGCCGTCACCAGATTTCAGACAGGCCTACATGACGAGAGATCCACTTCATAACCAACAGTACGCATGAGAACCGCCATAAATATAAACCTCAATTTTCATATAAACACATACGTACTAAAATGAAGTTTTACCATTCAAAGTCCATTTCCTTTTTCTTTTACGACAACACAATAACCGGGTATTACTTCTTACGTCAACTTACCCGGAAATAGGAAACGTATAAAACTGTTCCTCAACATTTCAAACTGTTTATTTTCCATCCGCTTAGTTCTCATGTCCAGCGTGTCATTAGGTTAACCCCAACCCGCCGCTTCTCCCCCAATACAACCGAATGATCGTATTACCCAGCAGTATTGGGGGCTTGGAGCACAGACAGGGCCAACTTTCCCATTGGCCCCGCAATACCCTAGCTCCGAGTTCCTGTAAATATCATAAACGGGGCTTTCAACAAAGAAACTTAACTTATTCTAGGGTGGTTCTTAAATATTTGAGATCGCCACGCTTGTTTTCTTTTATGCCAAAATATTTTTACGATTATTTTGATTTTCTAATTAAATAGTTACTATGCGTTTGAACTAATAATAAGACAACCTTGACGCCATATTGTGACGACAATAACGTTACAAATTAGTTTACAAATTCTTCGTTTTCAGTTTTACGATACTTGACCTTGCGTTGTGTCGATTGAATAAATATCCCAGTCAGTCAGTCAGAATAAAAGTCCCATTCTACAAGAAAAAAATCAAAAGCGTGAATGAAATCACAAAATCGCGTCAACGTCGTCCTATTCTAAGTTGAAACGAGAAATACGTATATATTTGTCTATGAAAGGTGTGTTAGTGAATTTGATTCTCTTGAATATCTCTTGCATCTTATATAGACCCCTTAAAGTGCCCAAAGTTTCCAATAGGTCAAAGACGGTCCTGCTCTAAGTGTGTGGTCCCCAATCCCCCGAAGTGTTGGGGTCGTCGTCACGTCTTGTAAAAGCCATAACTGTTAGTTACAATGATGGTCTCTACTCTAGGGAGCTCGGACAAAGCAACACCGATGCCTTTCACCTGTATTGCATTACATACTGATACAAAGATGCCTCCTTGTCTCAGTTTGAGATGCAATTTGAAGGAACCTCCTCTTTTTTGGGGAGGTATGGAATCATCAAATGACTTTGTTGACTCTAGATGGAGCGAAACAAAGTGTCAGACTCTTGCTGACTAAAATCCAGCCTATTCTTTCAATCGCTCTTTGCGTTCAAAAGCCGCAGGTAGCCAACCTTTTAAAAATATGATAGAAAACAGGCTTACACAATAATAAGATCGTCTGTAAATAATGGGACAGGCAAAAAGTGGTCTGGAATAAATGCCATATTAAGTATCCCTGAATAGAGGTTGATGTCGGTCGTACATATAGTATTTGTGAAAGGAGAATAATCCATCTACGAGTATGTTGGGACTGTCTCGCGTGTGATGGAAATCGCACCTCACAAACTTCTTACGTAGACAGATTTTGAAAGTACACATTATTCGTTACTTAACAGGTTCTATTTTTTTTTGTCTCCTACATCACCTGCTAAATCTGTTTTCCCTCTATTACCTAGTAATTCACAGATGCAATCGTTGACCATCATATTGGAAAAAACCAGGCACGTATTCACATTCTTCTTCCGAAGCATTCCTTAATGCTTAAATCATGATTATACCTTAGTTTAATTTTTCTAACACTTCACTGGAGTTCAGTAACGTTTTGCGGTACATGAGCTTACAAATTGAAACTTGAGTTTCAAGCTGTTTAATTAAATTATTTACAAACATTTAACGAATTCCGTCAAACAGATAACTTTCACAGTAGACATCACAACAAAACAGTTTAGTTTTAATAGGATTGCTATCTCGTTTCAACACAAAAAGAAAGTATCTAACTACGAACAATTTGGTCAAATAAAAGTTTGTCAGCAATACAAAACTCGTCGGTTCGTCAGTAGACGTCGCCTCCGACAATGGCCCGAAACAAAGTTGATATCTCGGGGGGTTTCATTAAAATTGACAATGGTGCTTTTAGCGTTGATTGTTCGCCAGCCTCGCCTTCCCAAATATTCACGAAAATCATTAAAGGAAGACGACATAACTTGTTTAGGCTGTAACTGCGAGAAATAAAGAGTTTATGTTCAAAACGAGGGGTAGATTAAGTAGATTAATAATGTAATCAACTCGCGACGTTATCAGCTACAGTTGTTACGATGAATTTTGATTCTTATTGAATAAACCACAATTCAAAAGATAAATGTGTTAAACACGGTTTGTTATTAAACTTATATCGTCACTTACGAGATATCTTCCGTGTTTATGAATTATTTTGAGCTCCCGATATGTCGACACTAATGATTTTGCGATCATGGCGCTTGCATCAGCGTCGAAATCTTCAGATCAAAAATAATTTATAATCACAAAGATATCCCGTAGTGACAGTGTAAGTGTAATAAATGTATTAACCTAGAATAAATGTGTGGATAAAACTCAAACACTGCAATCCATTTGTGTTCGTAAAATTTTTCGTGTTACAGAATAATTTGTCCACATGGAAGGCAGCAGCTACATAAGATATCATTCATATCACTTCATGAAAAACTCGAGCGGATAAATGGGATCATTTACTCTCATATATCTCGGCACTCCTTATTGTGAATATCGCGGACGATATTATTGGATGTAAAAACGATTTGCTGTGCGAAATGTAAGGGCGAGGTCAGATAAGTAGTTTGAATTAAGTTTTTTGACCCTGTGACCCTTCCATTCATCACCATTTTTACACGAACTCAAAAAAAGGGATTCTCATTTCGGCGAAACTTTTGTGACATCCGTCGATTGTTGATGACTAATTCAACAATCGACGGATGTCACAAAAGTTTCGCCGTAATATGCCTAGGTATATTGATTGGTGATTCCGGCAGTTTCTATGTTTGTAAACGTACATACCCACGACACAAGAAATTCCTACAATAGGGCAAAGTTTAAAATAAAACATCCCTAAGTGAAAGAATAAGGGACTGATGTCAGACATGACTGCATAAAAAATCACCCCGTCCCTTAGTTGACCTTAACAATCCAGGGTTGCGAGACTAGGTGGTTTATCGTGGTAAAACCCGTACTGACTCAAACCCACGGTGTCCTTTAATAGCCCTTTACGTTCCAGGGTCACAGTTACCTGATAAGACAGTCTCGCGAAACCGTCAACCTGTCAAACCCGTCGACCCGGGCATGACCCATAACTACTACCCATATTACTCGCCGTCCACGAGTCCTACCGTGGCCGGAAATCGCTAAGCGACGACTGTTGCCCCTGGATGTCTCCTGCGCCTCGGTCGAGAGGTGGAGGCTGCCCTCTCCCTCACGCGTCCTGACTCCTCTTTCACTAACATGAGTAGTTCGCAGAATGAGGTGACTGCTTCCCATTCCGTCTGGCCCCGAAGCATGGCCTGAACCAATGACCGACGCGAGAGGTCGCCGCAAGGTGACCTAGCCTTAACACTTATTTAGGATAATACTCAGGTAGTAGAATATTCCAGTGGTCACAAAATCCACAGGACATTCTTGTGCAATCAGGCCACGGTACAAAGGTCCTACAGGTTCCAACAATGGTTGCTTCCTACTAATGTCATGCAAACTGTGGCAACTGTGAGCTGTCCTGCATTGCAAACTAACAAATGGAGTGGAATAGTTTGGAAAGCAAAGTTTTGCGCACACAGGATATTGTGTAACTGTATAAATAACAATTTATTGTTGCATTTACTACTTTAACCCAGATTATTATTTTAATATTAATCCCACCCCGGGCAGGGCGGGAGGGACTGTCAGACTTGTACTGACTAAAATCCACGGTGTCCTTCAATAGCCCTTTATATTCCGGGGTCACGGTAAGGTAATAAGTCCCGCGACCCCGGCAGGCTTTGGCCCTCTGAGACGGCCCCGTCATTTTGCTGACGCTCTTTGAGGCGCGCGTGGAACACGACGCGCCGTCGACCCGGGCATGGTCCATGGTCGGACAGCGAGTTGCCCTTTACTCGCTGTCCGCATGCCCGCGCCTACGGTGGCCAGAGATCGTCTGCCGACGTCCGACGCCGTGGGCGTCTACCACTGCGGTTGGGTTTTAATATTACTTGGAGTATTACTAAGCTAGTTTTTCCTACACCGCTACTCTTGTCTGAATATTTAGTCGGATCGTTTCAGAATCCGAGAGTCAAATTCATTTTCCATTGTCATTCGTCGAGCTTCAATGTGTCGGCACTTTTCTGGTATTCTCGACTGTTAATGCTACGTTTATAGTGTAGTGTAGTCAGAATAATTCCTGACTACACTACACTTTGTCCAGAAAAAAACTCGATAAAAAAAGAAGAAATTATGTTTTACATACACGTACAAAACCCAACAGTTTTAAAACTCTGAGAACCTTAAAATTCGATTTAATCTCGTTGGATCACACTTTTATCTCAATATAATTATTTAACGCTGGTGAAACTCTAACTTAAACTTTCAAACTTAATTTAGTTTAATGTGAGTTTTCTTCAACAGCAACAAATAGTATTTTTTCTGGTTTTCATATAATACATACAAAAAATTTAATTGGCTGTTTGTGTATGTAAGTTTAAATTTTTGTGAACGCACCCAAGACACAGCCATCTAGAACCTAGTTCGTAGTTTAACTCTAATGTGAAAAAAAAAATAACCTATTACATTTCACTTCAAAGCCTGAAGGCAGAATTAAGCCGCGTTCATCCGAAATCGCAAATTCACAATTCATTCGCCTGGACACGAAAATGATATGAGACATATTTGCTCAACAATATCTCACGTCACCGTACCGACTACAACTCGTGCCCTAGTGTGGACGATGCTTTACGTCATAAATACTGCTTTACAGCGCTACAGCGCTACATCGCAGCGCTTGAACAAAGTTTGATTTATACGCCCTCTGCCAGCGCACAGACGGTAACTGAAAAACAAAGTAATTTGTGTGTTAAATTCTTTTGAACACGTTTTTACATAAACATAGCGATTTCGTAATTGGTTTGTGAGTTTATTGCTTTTTATACGTGTTTGCGTTTTTTTTTTTTTCGAGTTTGTTCAAGTTTTATGTTTAAATCATACAAGGTTACAAGTGCATGGTTTATTGTATGTTGCTATTTACTTTTTTATATTTACACGAGATATTACCACACTATTAACTTATAAATAAGAGTATAAACCTACCACTCAATCGATTACCATTAAGCGTGATAGTGGTCAAATGCGAGATTCAAAATCTAAGCATTTATTTCAAATAGGCCAGTTACAGGCACTTTTGAATTGTCATAAGATAAAAAAAATAAAAACAGTTCAAAAATCGGTATAGTGCAGTATAAAGCATAATATAGTGTAGAATAGTACAGTACATGCTACAGTCCCAGTCACAAGACATAAGAACTGTGTAAGTACCGTAGGTGCTCATTCCAATACACAGATCTCTATGGAGAAGAATGGACAACTAAATAAAAAATTAAAAAACCAATGTAAATGTAGAGACTCATTGGAAAATAAACTCGTGCAAACCTCAAGCACAAGTTAACCTGTCAAGTAAACAGTAACTAAGAAAAACTTGAGGTTTCTACTAACAGACATCCTCTAACAAGATTTACGAGAAAACTCAGACGATGAAGGTAAATGACACCGGCGGTCGCCGTCAAATCGTCCCTCTACAAATCAAAGGAGTTCAGAGGTTTCAGTTCAGTTCGTTGCACAGTGACTTTATGCAGAATTTTGCGCTTTCTCTAAGTAGTTTGCCACCTGAAGCGCTGCTCAAAGAGAGTTCGATTGCCTTCGCGACACTTCACTGTTCAAATAGATACTCGTAGTCGCGTAGCGCTACGATGCTACGGCGTAGCGAGTAGCTTGTTTGTTCTTCTTCACACTTCGCAGATTTTTACTAATGTAGTTATAAACGTGATTTTGTTCTCATTTATTTCTAAGTATGTACTTTATTTCGGTAGATTTACGTGATAGTCAATTAATTAGGTACACTAGCATAATACTATTAAAAAAAAATATACATAATGAATTGTGTTGTTTACTAAGTGTAATTTAATAAACATTTTCTTAAAATTTAAATTAGTGATTTTTGCATAACATACCGCTAACTTTCAAACTGAGGGCTGCTGTTAAAAAAAAAGCTTAATCATATTTTACGTAACCGAGAATCAAACCCGGCTGGGTGATGATGATGAGTTGGTTTCACACGAAACCAACAGATGAGTTACGTGACAGATCAACCGCATCCCTATTACCATCGACAAATGACATTAATTCCCCAAATTGAACTAGTATCACGGTCAATATAATTCAATTTGAAATGCAATTTTTCGGGCCACATCACATGTTCCAACGATTTGCCAATAAAATATTTTAGTAAACAGATGCAGGTAGTTATTGAAAACGTTCAGGCAGGAAATAGGAATGCCCTGACCAGCGTGGCTCGTCACGCGAAACTATGTCATCTCACATAAATAGATTTTAGAGCTGTATTTAGTGCTTATTTGGGTGGAACATTTATGTTTCGGTTCTGAATTATTATTGTTTGGGTGACTTCTCAAAATATAGTAGTCGCATATGGTACGTGTCACATCTGACATCTTTTTTTTTTAACTTGACAAAATCATCAAATGAGTTCTCCCGTCCAGTGTGGAGCGGAAGAGACTTTCAGACTATAACAAAAATCCATTCTTCAATAGCCCTTTAAGTTCCAGGGCCACGGCTACCTGTTTAGCAGTCCCGTGACCCCGGCAGGCGTTAGGCCTTCTATAGGAAACGTCATATTGCTGAAAGCGCGTGTGGAACACGCGGTCACACTGTCGACCAGGTATGGTCCATTATCAGACGGCTAGTCGCCCATTACTTGCCGTCCGATCCTGGTCCATAGATGCCTGTGCCGACTCTTTCAGACACCCTTGATACACGGCGCGCTGTCGACCCGGGCACAATCATAACCTATGTTACTAAACGATAATTATATTATGATACATAGTCAGGTAATTAGTTAATTAACAATTTAAATTCATGTTTAAGTAGAATAAGCCCAAATTGCCGATTGGACTAATACCAATGCATTAATTAAAATGTCCCTAATGAATAGACAATTAGCCTTTTGTGTGGCATTTAATGTAGTTGTAACTACTCTAGGGATGGGAAACTAAGTCGAATGGAAAAGTATCGATACCTATAGATAAAATAGCCTATTTCACTCCTTTAATGTCAAGGCTTCAAGTCGATATTAAAAAAAAACGAATGGAATTACCAAAAAACCGTTTTTACACCACCCTGGAATCGAATTCACGATTCCACGTAAGCCTCAAAGAGCTGTTAGTGACATGACGGGGCCCCGCTTAGAGGCCCAAAGCCAGCTGGGGTCAAGGGCCTGACTTATCAGGTAACCGTAAAGAGCTATAGCGAGCGATAAAGGACACCGTGGATTTTAGTCAGTACAAGTCTGACAGTCCCTCCCATCCTGCCCTGGAGGAAAGACTCATTTGATGATTTTACCACGAAAAAAAAATGTTTAGCAGTCATGCTTGCGATCACAAGACGCATAAAACCAACAAACTGTAACAGGAAATTATTTATCGATACTTCAATCAGATCACAACATCATTAATACTGTACTGTTTACTTTGTTTTAGTTAATTCGTGTGTGTTCTGATTGTTTTTGTTTCAAACTAAATAACTGGAATGTTATTGCTCAACGCGAGTTGATTAATTGCCTAATCAAACTGGCACAGCCTGATGGATGTACACCATTCCTAAAATAAAGACTAAATTACTTTGTGCTAAGTCTTTTCTAACTTTTATACAACCTTAATCAACAAAATAAAGTATTAATCCCGAAATAAATGATTGTTTATAAAGGAGACAAATAAAATCGATTGCGACTTTTTAAACAAAGAGGTTGGTTAAAGTTATTTAAAGGTTGTCAATCCATGACAATCGAATTTCAAAACAAAATCGAACACCAAATAGAACGTAGAATATTTATGGATGAGACAAACCAAGGAGAACGAGTTTCATTGACTAAGTCAAAAATAGAATTTCTTTATCTTTGTATTACTTTGGAGGAAAGGTCGCAGAAGAAAGGTAAGTGTAAAGTCTTGTCTAATTATTTCAGATATTTTCTACGTTGTTCCTCGGTCGTCAGTATAGTTAGACACTTGTCAAGGGTTCAATTCCCGGTCGGGTCATTGGTACTTACAAATAGTTGTACCAGGCCTAGGTGTTGTGGAGGGATCCCTACGTGCTTTCGAAAGTTTCGTTCGATTTTTATTATATCGAACATATTATTCGAGTTTAAATGTTTGTGACACAAACACGTTTAAAAAAATACATTTGGCACTCGGGGACTGCCGCGGTAAAGCATATTGCATAGCATTTTTTGTCAACTTAGGCAAGTTTTTTTTTTTTTTTTTGGTATAGTCAACCACGTCAATCGATTCGGTCGCCGAGCTCAGAACCCGCGATAAAAGCTATGCAAAAAACAAGTAAGATATTGACGCAGACACAACTCATCCTGTTCCATATCTAATTCATACTTCAAGATCACTTCAACTTCAAGTACTAAGAAGATTTATCTCTCGGGTACTTAGAAACGGATTTCGTGGTTTACGGGGCATTAACTGTGGTGTAAATAAAACAGTGGGAATAAAAACTTGACTACAAGCTATCAACGGAGTTATGGACTTGTTCTGACGTAACTTGGATCATAACTCAGGTGTTTACAACAATGTAGATAGGTACGATGATTTATTGTTGTTTTATGATCTTAAGATATACTTTCCGAATTGTATACTATGGAAAAGATAGGTAGTTTATTACATTTTAACTGCGGATGCTTGTAGAGATAAATTAACTGAATTCGTTTTTTTTCTGCGTCGTAAGTTGTACTATGCCAGTGACAAAATATTATGTTGTCTAATAGTGTAAATATTTAGCTGAAATGGCAGGTTTTCTATATTTTTCAAAGAATATGGTAAAGTCTTGAATGGAGTCAAGAGGTATGTAAACGTAGTGGAATGCCCTCTGGTTGTGGTTGGATGAAAAAGGTGGGAGAGAGTACCTTGTGGAACTTTTTGCAGTAGCCTTTATTTAGCAGTGGACTGCAATAAATTTTTTAAAACTTTACCCTCTCGTAGATATAAAAACATTGAGTAAGTATGGGAAGCGAGTATCTAATTTCAATTTTAAAATCAAGGTATTTACATGGCGTTTAGGACACACCTCTTCTGAGTATAAAATTAAAGCATCACTGTTTCCTCTTTAATCCAGTATAATATTAATTATACACACATATTTTAAAGCAACAAATCAGTTCCACGTTTGAATTCCAGCAAGATATGTCCGTGTCCGTATATCCGGACCACTATGTCCCCTAAGCAATTAAAATCCTTTGCATCGTTGCCAAAAGCTATTTATATCCATTATCATTGCTACCGCCCGGTAAATACTAAAACAAACTCACCGAGCGCCCGTATGTTTAAAATCAACACCATTTAGAAAGTTAATGAAATGTTTAATGAAAACAAATTGCACGAGCTATATGAGAACCGTTGCCTTATTAACAGAATCTGTGTCCGCTCGCAGTCAATACATATTTTAAAACAAAGTCCCCTGGCGCGTCTGTGTGTCTGTTCGCGATATATTATTCAAAAACAGCTGTTGCACGGATTTTTATGCAGTTTTCACTAATAGACAAAATGATTGATGAGGAATAATTAATTGTATTATTTGTTAAGATTTTGTTTAAATTAGTTGAAGTATGACGATAATAGTTGAAAATGTCAGATAAAGTCCTGCGGCCGTATTACAAAGACTTAAAATCTGGTTTGTTCCGGCGAGTGGAAGGGATAGAGCTATTCAAGTCGTCTAGCGCCATCTCGTTCACTCACTGCAACAAACCTGGTTTTAAGACGTAACACAGCCCCAGTAGTTTGGACGCTTCATATAAAGCTCTGCTAATCTTTTTGAGATACATGCTTTGTTAAAACATGTAACCATAATAATTATATTCTACTACCCGTGCAAAGCCGGGGCGGGTTACAAGTTCCTAATAAAAGATTGTTAGCCAGTAATCATTGTTGTGCCAATTACAAAGGCTGTACGTTTTCGAAATATATATTTGCTGAAGTATTTTAGGAGATTGGATACAATGTGTTGTTTTGAATACTAACTGCTGCTGTCTGGAAAAAATCCGGCCCGAACTTAAGTTTAGGCCCGATTTCTATTAGACTAAGTTATATAATTTAATTCTAGTACAAGGATTAAGACCGTGTTCAATTTGCGATGTAATCATAAGTAGCACTTATAAGCATTGTTCTAACAATTAATTATAAGGCGTTTCATTCAATACATCTTACTATAAATAATTAGACACTTCGTTTTGAAGTTTCTTGCCCATTCTTATCCAAACGGACCTTTGCGAATGGGTGAAGAATCAATCCCATCCTATCCCATTTCCTTTAATTTTAATTTTCGACGTTCAAAAGTGCCTCTTCGGTGGCCTAATTGAAATAAATGATTAGAGTTTGACTTTGGCATGATGCTGTTGTTTTTTTAATTAGCTTGTTTGCTTCCGCTGCTGGTATTTTTTTAATATATTGGCTTTTCCCTATCAATCCCTTTAAAAGCAAATGAATGAATCGTTTGTATAATACCATTGCTTTTTTCAAAAACATTGCCCAGCGCTTCCCCCCGCTCCAATAATTTCTCTTGTATTATGAGCACGGTAATAATACAATTAGGCGGGATGTAAAAGTTAAGTGACTTTTGTAATGACCACTTAAAAACTTAAAATTGGTCACTGGCTCTTGGTCTACAAACTTTTAAGCTTACATAAACAAACAGGCAGACGGCTTGACGTGATTTCCACAGACCGAAACAAGGTCACCCATCCGCCGAATCTTGAAGATCAATTTTATCGATTATCCCTTAGTTACCTGTAACAACCGTCAGAGTTATGTTAACAGTATAACTACATGATTTATAGTTACATACGTGTGTATGTCCAACACGGCTCGAGGTGTACTTAACACATGTCTATGTTTAATGTTTATGTTACGTGCTAATTAATCGCCACTGAAGTGGTCGGGTAAACCTCAAATTAATTGCTTGTAATACTGCGCGAACAATGGATTTATCGGTTCAGTAATTTTCAAGCGTGGATTACCTACTTACTTACCGTTTCTTTGAAAGATATTTTCAGTTGTTAAAATTAAATTTAGCAATATTAGAAAGTAAACATGTATTGCGATATTTATTATATGGAATATTCGGGTTGTTGTTGCCACAAAGTTAATTCGCCGAGAAAAAAGTATGTGTAAATTAGCCACAGTTTTTGTTTTTGGAATTTTGTTTCATGTAAATTCGCCCCATTTCTTTTTTCCGCACGGATAGCAGAACAATTACATAATAAAATCCAGTACAAAACTACAGAAAACGAGGACACAGTGTGGAATCTGGACAGAAAATACTAGGAGAACAGGATCATGGAGGTGTTGGTGCCGCCGGCTTCAGTAAAAATTATGTGAAATGAAGATTTGTGGCAACAATAACAAAATCTAGCTGTGGCGAATTACCTTTCAATGTATGAGGTTTTGAAAAACTGTGGCAAATTATCCTTGTGGCTGTCCGGCTCTTACTGGCTAAAATGTGCCCTTTACGTCCCAGGGCCATGGTCACCTGCATAATTGCATAGACATACCTAAGAATGTAAAACGTGAAAGAAAAACTATATAAAAGGCCTCCCATACATACCCAAGTTTTCCATAATATCCTGAACGTAGCGATGACATCAGAAAAATTGCTCATGCTCATAATATAAGATGACGTCACTGCTACGCTTGTTCGTCGTAGTACGGTACAGATCCGCTACGCATTCAGTCAAGTTTCATACTCGTGTTTAGTATTTGTAAGCCGAGCATGAACATTTACGTAAAAATACTCTATCCACACACACACACACATGTTATTGTAACAAAACACTACTTAGAAGTCTTTACTTTTCTTAAATTTATGTTTACACACTAGAAAAGAAAAAAAGTGCAAAATGCTTGAAGAGAACTACTGATTTTATCTTTTTATATATAAAATTTCCGTGTCACAATGTTAGTTACCGTACTCCTCTGAAACGGATTGACCTATTTTTATGAATTTTGGTATGCATATTTAGTAGGTCTGAGAATCGGCTACTACCTATTTTTTTTTTTTAATTTATATGGCAAAACAACGTTTGCGGGTTCAGCTAGTATACATATATATTGTAAGATTTGCCTTAGTTTACGTTGCGTTAACATAGTGCGATCGTGCTTATTCCCCCAAACTCATTTGTATAATAATGGAACAATTCCAACTCCAAATATTCATGTAACACAAATTGAAATACAAACTATCTCAAAGACCGTCCTCAAATTATACAAAATCCAGGGGACTGTAGTCCTTCGGTGTTTAGGATTAAACAGTGGAATAAACTAAAAATTGAGTCAAATTATCCAAATCTGGGGTCGACATTAAATCAAGGCTTAAAGCTTAGTCTGAAGGCCGCTTGTTGGATGGCAATTGGTTCCCGACGGGCCAACGGTTTTTCCCGCGGAAATTGGATACAAGCGGGCGCCATCTTACATTTCGTAAGAAATAATTTAACAAATGTTGTCTTTGGTTATTTTTAGTTAATTAGAAACTTTTTGGTGTATTTATAAAAAGGCGTAGTGTCTGGATATTGTACTATTTTATTTTCCCATGTCGGGCAAAGTGCTATTGGTTTTTCCGTCAAGATGTGGCTGTAGTACCTACGGAAAGTGGATTTGAGCCCGTTTGATGGCAATAGGCTCGTTTATAACAATTGTAATATAACTAGCGAAAAGTTAAGTCTAACACCTCTGCCTAAGAACCCTTTAAAAATATTAGCTTTAGGAAATTACAGCTTTGAAAACTACGCGATCACATTAACAGCGAAATTGTGGTGACGCCATATCGCGACGTAATGCATGCTTTTCTAAAACTTCATCATATAATGTTCCCACTACTGGGACACAGGCCTCCTCCCTGTGAGAGGTAGTGGGCCATACTCCACCACGCCGGCCCAGTGCGGGTTGGTAGATTTCACATCATCATCAGCCTATAATGTTCCCACTGCTGGGACAAAGGCCTCCTCTCTATGAGAGGGAGTGAGCTATAATCCACCACGCGGGCCCAGTGCGGGTTGGTAGATGTCACATGTCTTCGAATTTTTGGTTCTAGGGCATGCCGGTTTCCTCACGATGTTTTCCTTCACCGTTTTGAGAGCAGTGGTGATGAAATAAATTACACAAAGTAATGCGCCTGGCTGGGTTCGAACCCACGACCTATAACTCGTAAGTCGGGACCGATACCACTGGGCCACCATTGCTCTAAAACTTACAAGCTCTGAAATAAACAGTTATCAAATACGAAAAAAAAAAAAAAACAAAATAAAAGTTACATTATCAAGATATTAAACATTATTGAAAAGTCTTTTTTTCTTAAAACTAATTTTCTAGTCACCTTTGACAAATGGAGGTAATTAGCGTTTACTTTCATATCGTCCGTCGTCGCGTAATATACCAACGTCGTATAATGGTGCAAAAAGTAAAGCAAGATAAAGCATTTCATTTCCACTTTAAAATTGAACTGGATGTTTACCGTTGATAGAGAATGACCTTTAACATCGCCACCGAGCGAGAACTGGCAAGGGCTTAAAGCGCTTTGTTGTATAAAAACTCCGAGAGATGCTCGCTTCTTTAAGTATTTATTAAAAAGACTGAAACTTTTTAAGTCCTCAAATTCTTGGATAGAATATTATAGTATCAGTTAAGATAGCGTCATTTTATAAGGTATAGTATGGTTACTGTCATTGAACGTAACTGTCTAAACATATTTTTTAATTAAGTTTTTTAATGACCCGTATTAGATGGGACTTCATAAAGTGATATCCTGCATTTTACCTACCTGCCATACGAGGATTGCCGGCAAGATATCTATACTCTATACTATACTCGTATATTATACTCTCTATACTAATATTATACTTAAAGCAGAAGAGTTTGTTTGTTTGTTTGTTTGGTTGAACGCGCTAATCTCAGGAAGTACTAGTTGGAATTTAAAAATTATTGTTGTGTTGGATAGTCCATTTATCGAGGAAGGCTTATAGGCTATATAAAATCACGCTATCACCAACACGAGCGGAGCAGTAAAGAGAAATGTTTCAAAATCGGGAAAATGTATTCCTTTTCGAGAGCTTCCGTTGCGTGCGCTGCGTAAACGGTTAAAGATACGCAAAAATGATGTACCACGGAATTATTCCTGATGAAAAGTTCTAAAATGAAGTCCGCGAGAGCATATATCTATATTTTAACCTCTCGGACCCCAATGCGCCCCAATGGCACAATTTTGTGCCACCAAACCCCGACCGATTTTAAACTGTATTTTTGGAAATATAAGTCTTAAAATCGGTCAGGGATTTTTGGCAAAAAATTTTTCGCGGGGCTCGAGAGGTTAAGGTTAAGTCACTATAACCTTTTTTATGGAAATCAAATTTGTTTTAAAGTATTAATGCATTATTTGCGAAGGTATTTTCATTAATATGATATTCATCCTTACGGCGGCGGCGTGTCGTGTTCCATGCGCGCCTGGTGGTAACTGATGAGGAAAGGACCATAGCCGTGACCATAGGCCCAAAAGCCTAACATGACGCGGGTGAAACCGCGGGCCAACGGCGGATACAAGGGGGGGTCATGGGGGTCATGACATCCCCCTGGGCGACAGGCTGGGTCATAGGTGACCACTGCAATTTAATCTAAGTTTATTATAAACTTAAACAAATTATAAGCGAAAGGGGCACTTAATCATAATAATGCAATTCTGTGCTGTTAGTGGTTATACTTATAGCAGGGGTGGCCAACTTAATTAGACATAAGATCTACTGTTTACTAACGAAACCCTGTGCGATCTACCAATTACATAGGTACTTCTTGAAATCTTAAAAACATGAAACAGCATAGTTTAGTACACAATCATATAGTAATTTTTGTTGACCAGTCTTAAGAGTTCCTTTTCATATCACATGTAAGATTGTTTCCTCATTAGATTGGAAGTCTGAGTTGGTGATGTTTATTCAACATAAAAGTCAAAGTCAACAGGGATTGGCCAAAAGGGAGAAATCTGAATCCAAGAGATACGGAAAAACTTTCTTAGGAACATTAGCTCTTTTTTGGTGTTTACAATTTTGGCGTTTTTATTTTTTTGGTCAAGTGTGAGTTTCCCACAAAAATGAGTGAAGTTGGGCATTTTTTTTTGTGCCATTCGACTCGTTGCGTGTAAAAATCATTTCACAGATTTGACCCATTTCTGTTGCCCAGACATTTTCCTTCCGATACAATGAAATGGTCCTTATATGTATAACACTAAATCAAATCACAAAAAATGGGTAACTTTTTCGTTTACCTATACAATTTCTATGAAAAAATAATTATTTTCCATTAGACCAACTTCTGCCGTCCCAATTTTTTCCATGAAACAAAGTCGAATGGGCGTTTTTCCATTAGCCGGCCCAGCAACGGCACGGCACCGGCACCGGCGCCGGAGCTTCGTTTTTCAACTGCGCCGGTTCCACGCCGGTCGCCCGACGTGAGTGGTACAGTACTCGCATGGACTTCAGCATGACCACAAGTAGAGTACAACGTGTAGCTGTAACAATAATGTTATTATCTCTTATCTTTTACATCTACGACGCCAAAACCAACGCAGAGACAACGAATTTTGGATTCATCCAAAAGAACCACAAACCAAATTCGAATCTCTCTCCCTCTTGTCCGCATCCTCCTACCCCATCCCGCGCCCTCCTACCCACCCGCGCATTCACACGTACTCGGCTACAATTCATAATACAATACACATACAGATTTGCCGGGCCGGCACCGACTGAGAGCTTGCTGCCACGGCGACGGTGACGGCGCCGGTAGGACCCAACGCCGGGCCGGCGCGCGGCGCCGGCGCCGGTAAGTGCAAAAGCGAGCCATACGTTTTAGCCCGTGCGCCGTGCCGGTGCCGGTGCCGGGCCGGCTAATGGAAAAACGCCCATAGGCACTAAAAAAAATTGCCCATCGTCACTAATTTTTGTGGACCAAACACACTTGACCAAAAAAATATAAACGCCAAAATTATCAACATCAAAAAATAGCTAAAGCTTCCTAAGAAAGTTTGCTCGTATCTCTTAAGGAAGCAGATTTCTCCCTTTTGACCAATTTAAAAGAAAAATTCTGTATAGGTTTGATATAGGTCCTATACCTACTATTATTTATATTTTTTGCCTTGCCACGATCGACTGGACTAAGTCGCGATCGACCCGTTGGCCACCCCTTTCTTTTTCTTTTTTTAGCGTGGTAAAATCATCAAATGAGTCCTCCCAGGGCAGGGCAGAAGGGATTGTCAGACTTGTACTGACTAAAATCCACGGTGTCCTTCAATAGCCCTTTACGTTCCAAGGTCACGGTATTCGGGATGTCTTTCTTTCAAATCTATCTGAACTAAACTACGGAGACAAGCTGTCTGCGACACGGTGACCCCCCCCTGATATAAAAGCTGGATCCGCCCTTGCCGCGGGCAGAAACTAGTTTTGTATAAATGTCGTATGTTTAAATAGGCCAATTAGTCCAGTCAACGGCGAATTTTTTGTATGAAGACTTTCGAAAAATTCTTCCGGCGCTGAAATTTGGCATATGATGAGAGTAGGTAGTACAGATTATTACAGATGCACAATAATCCAATTTTTTTTTGGCCGAGAAGTTCCGTTTTTTTTACCAAAACAGGAAAACAGGAAAATTGCTTATAACTCTCAGCGAAAAATTCCTCAGCCTCAAATTCTTTTTGTATTTGTTTAAATGTATTAGTTAGAATAGGGAAGTATAAAAATCCAACAAATTTTCGATTTCAGTGTCACTCCAAATTAACTTTTTACATAACGCGCTCTAACTTCTAGTACTGGTTTGTTACGTAATCCAAAACTTTTTCCTTTTTAAACAACATTATTTGATGTCAAATCAATCAAATAATGACGTTAGAAAATGAAAAAGGTAACAAACCTATGTATTTAAGGATAAGATAACACATAAAAAAATAAAAATCGGCAGAGCAATTTTTCACTAGAAGTTAGAGCGCGTTATTAAAAAGTTGATTTGGAGTGACACTGAAATCGAAAATTTGTTGGATTTTTATACTTACCTATTCTTACTAATACACTTAAACAAATACAAAAAGAATTTGAGGCTGAGGAATTTTTCACAGAGAGTTATAAGCAATTTTCATATTTTTGTCATCTCGAAAAAAAAAAGTTGGATTATTGTGCATCTGTAATCTGTATCACCTTCTTTCATCGTATGCCAAATTTCAGTGCCAGAGGAATTTTTCGGACCACATATGCCTCGTTGACTGGACTAAATCAACTTCAACGCGGCCGGCCGTTAGTTCGCAGTATCACTGGTGATTGTGTTATGATCACGACGCGACGTAGCTGCCATGTCATCAGTATCACCCACGAGGTCGATAACGAGTGCAAAATGTGTGAATTCTACTATGTAGGTACGTATTCTTCTGGTCGACGGCGCTTTGTGTTCCACGCGCGTCTCAAAGAGTCAGCATTATGACGGGGCCAAAGCCTGCCGGGGTCGCGGAACGTAAAAAGCTATTGAAGGACACAGTGGATTTTATTCAGTACGAGTCTGACAGTGCCTCCCGCCCTGCCCTGGGTGGGAGGACTCGTTTGATGATTTTACCACGCCAAAAAAAAAAGGATCATGCAACGACAAGTTTTTCAAAAAATAAATATCTTCATTTCAAACGTAAAAATAAACCTCAAATTGGCCCAAGTAAATAAGTCTAACTTAATCTTAGATAAAAATGTTTACCTGACTAAATAAATATGAGGTTTATATTCAATCAGTTTTATATTTATTCAGTCTTTCGGCTAATTTGATCTGTATCATAAACTTTCTTATTTTTCTGTTTACGTAACTTTATTTGATATAAAATATTAATAGAGATATGCTAACTGATCGGCCAAAGGCGATGACTAGTCGGCATTATTAAAACCTTTGAATAGTTTTGTAGTAAAGTCAGCTAAAGTTTATAATAATAATAATAATAATAATATTCCACAACTATCACACAACGCCATCTAGTCCCAAGCTAAGCAGAGCTTGTGTTATGGGTACTAGACAACTGATAAACATACTTATATATTTCTAAATACATACATATTATAGATAAATTACACCCAGACACAGAACAATTCTGTGCCTCTAGTGAAAAAGGGTTTAAGTCCGATTTTGTCGAAAATGAGTTAAGTACACTAAAATGTTCAGAAAAAAATGATCTATCCATTCGTGAAAACAGATCTTGCCTATCTTTAAAAATAAGGAAGTTAGCAATGTGCAAAGGGGGTTAACTAACACTAAAAATATTACAAAAGCGGGGTATAAGTGCACTTTAATTTCTTTACACAAAACTATGTTTATTTTTATTTTGTGTCTTTTGATCTAAATAAACATGTATTGTCAGAGCTTCAATTTGTTTAGTGAATACCGGCACAAGTACATTAATTCCTTAAAAATTGTTATGTGAGTAACGATATCACTTGACATAAATCCGTTTTCACCAAAATAAAAGACAAAAATCCAGAATAAGTTTTTTGGTATCAGTTTTCACGTATGAAATATTTATATTAAAAATGCAATTTGACATAACTAAAATAATACCAATATTTCGCTGCTATTTTTCGTGAGAAAAGATACAACTGGCCGATACGGGTTATGGTGCTGGTGGGTGGAAAGTGCGTAGCGCTCGCACTCTTTCGGTGGTCCAAGCACTCTATTGAAGGGAACTTGTGTCGACGCACTGCAAAAAATCAGTAATTGCACTGGTAAGTTGTACCCTTTTTCACATATTTTAGCAAATTATTTTTGAGTGTACGTATTGTTATTTAGATTTTTGTCCAAATGTACCCAATTACACCGAGTTTTTATTTTAAACTCCATTGCGTAACTTATTATGAAGAGGAGACATTGTTTTTTTTTTGTTTTTGTACGTATGTTAGTTAATTCTTCACACAAAAACACTACAATAACAGTGGTTATAATAAACAGCCACCAGATATCAACCTCACATATATATTTAACTACACTTTATAGTATAATTATATAGATACGTAAAATTGTCAAATTAGCACATTTTATACTTCTATTTCGACTTACCTACTTAACTTTCATATCGCGATTCCCTGATGTAATGTTTTAATAAATAATATAATACATAATAATAATATTCCACAACTATCACACAACGCCATCTAGTCCCAAGCTAAGCAGAGCTTGTGTTATGGGTACTAGACAACTGATAAACATACTTATATATTTCTAAATACATACATATTATGGATAAATTACACCCAGACACAGAAAAAATGATCGTGCTCATCACACAAACATTTGTCCTGAGTGGGAATCCAATTCTCGACCTCCGCAAAGCAGTCGGGGTCACTTACCACTAGACCAACAGGCCAGTCAAATATATCTATTGTTTTAGAATGGCTGGTCGTGGTCGCATTAATTGTTTGATGGGTCTTGTTTCCAAAGATATGGCAATGATGGATGAAGTAGATTGGATTGATGGCGAATCTATACCTGTGCTTATATCTTCCGAAACTATTCTCCAAAGGCTACACATTCTAGGGATCATTCTCCAAGATCAGGATGTTCAAACAGTTATTATCCAAGGCTTGAATGTTTAAAAAATAACTCACCAAAGCAGGGAAACTCTTAAATATTTTCTCCAATACCTGGAAGTTTCAAAAACCTTTTCGCAGAGCCTGATAATGATGTCGATACATTCACTGATTCTGATGAAACTTTTGTCTTATATCTTGATATTATTTCTATGTTCACTGATACGCTATCATAACCCAATTTGCATTATCCCACAGAAAGTAGTGACGATTTCATTCCAAATAATCTGACACAAGTAACTCAGATTGTTCACTTTTACAAAAACGTAAAAGGCGATGTCATTATTCCACAGTCAGATTTAGATACGAGCAATAATAAGTCATTTTGGGATATAAAAAGGTACTTAACAAGACCGGAAACGTAATCCTAGGAAAAGTAACAAGGAAAGAAGAGATACAGAAACTATAAAAAAGAAGAGAAATTTAAAGTTAAAAGACTAGGACCTTGTAGAATTATTTTAAATTATTACTGGAGCTTAGAAGTCTACGACAGACGAGTTAAAGACAAAAGAAATATAAAAAAGGAGAATTTCATTGTAAGTTGTGTGATGAGGAAGAATGGAACATTGTTAATTTGCAGAGGGAAAGAGGAAAATCACCACTCCCTCTGTTTGAAACGGTAATGTATTCCTAGGTCATACGATGGGCCTAGCTAATTCAAATGAGAAAAAGAGAGATTTGATTTCTCTTCTTCCGCTAATAAACCCCAGTGTTCGATCTTTTTATAACAACCTTTTCATTGACGATGATAATATAAAAGATCAACATCCTCTTCTAAACGACAGCAACGACGACATCGAATAAGGTTTTCTGGATCATTTTTAAGGTTTCTGTTAGACTTGATTTATTTGATTATTTTTTTATTTTTGAATTGTTTTCCTGATTAAAAAAACTGCGTCATAATACTTAATTAACTTCTTCAATACTTTTTTACTAACTGCATATTTATTTTAAAACTGGAGTTTATTATCGGTAGAAGTGAAATTAAAATAAGGTTTTCTGGATCACTTTCCCAGGTTTCAACTGCAGTTGAACTTATAAAAAAACTGTGCTATAGACATTTCTTGATATCGAACAAGATTTGAATCACTTTCAAGGTTCTGTGGGACTCGATTTGTACTTTTCATTTGTTTTTTAATTGTTTTTATGATTTAAAAATAACTGTCATAGGTACTTCTTAAAATACTTTTCTTCACTTTAATAAAAAAATAAACACCACAAAACTACATATTTTTTGGTTTTATTTTGGTTTAAAGATAGATATAACTTACACAAAAGGTTCACGTAAGTCAACATGCGCCTTATGTTACGTCTAATAACTATGTGAAAAAAGATACAAGTTATTTATTTTTGCTATTTTTCAAAATTTTATCATGTCGATAAAAAGTACACATTCAGTTCATTTATTTTGGCTATTCCAACACTAATTATCTGATTTAATTTCTTAGTTATCATACAAATAACTCCAAATGCGTATCCTTTTTCACTTTTGTGAATTAACTTTTTGTGTATGAGAAAAGGGATCTAACTTCTTTTATACCCTTGTGTAGTTCATTTTGTGTTAAGTATAAGTCGCTATTTTGAAAACTATTCAGTTTATGTAAAAAATAATACTAGAATAAGAAAGAACATACATTTTTTACCTATATAACATATCACATATATTTAATTTGACAGCTGTTTAAATGCCACACGTACTTAAACATGTAATTTGGTGCGCGCGGGGCGTTTTTTGCGTCTCCTGTAAAGTTGCATTTTTAGACTTAGACCCTTTTTCACTAGAGCCACAGAATTGATCATGCTCATCACACAAACATTTGTCCTGGGTGGGAATCGAACCCACGACCTCCGGTATAGCAGTCAGGTTCACTAACCACTAGACCAACAGGCCAGTCAGTTTATCAAACAAATATATGAATCGTAATCGTAGTAAGTTCTAGAATAATAATTAAACTACAACTTTATATATTTTTTAGGGTTCCGTAGTCAACAAGGAACCCTTATAGTTTTGCCATGTCCGTCCGTCCGTCCGTCCGTCCGTCTGTCCGCAGTTTAGCTCAGAGACGCACAGTACTAGAGAGCTGTAATTTGGTGTAAATATACGGATTTGTTGCGCCAAAAAAGTGGTAAAAAAAAATTTCGTAAAATATTTTTTTTAGGGTACCTCCTGTACACGTAAAGTGGGGATGTTTTTTTTTTTCCTCGCGTACCCCTTAGTGTGGGGTATCATTAAATAGGTCTTTAAAAAATATTGATAGTTTCCATAAACAATTTTTTGATAAAAAGATTCGTTCGTGAAATATTAAGCTTTAAAGTGCTAATTTTTGCTCGACTCGAGTGTCCCCCCCCTCTACCAGCTAAACGGTTATGTTTGGGGGTGTGAAAAAAATCACAATAGTAGTATATATAACGAAGTTTAAATGAAAATTATCACGACTAAGTAGGCTTTACAAGTTTACGAGTAATAGTCGACCAACTTATAAAATGTACTTGGATAACATATTTTCCTAAACAAAATGTATCGGAGAACATGTTCTTCAACTGCAAAATATGTAAGTTTGTCAACTTTATTTTTACAGCTAATAATAGGTGGGTATGTTTTGGGGATTGGTAGGTTTTTATTGTCAACTATTTTTAACTAACTTCAAAAAAAGGAGGAGGTTCTAAATTCGTCGTAATCTTTTTTTTTATGTAAATACATTCCCATTCCCCGATTTCTCAAAGACGCCTGGACCGATTTTGAAAATTCTTCTTTTTAAAATTACATTCATCAAATCAGTTTAGTTAGTTCGCATAAGTATTTTGATGGGCAACTACGGAACCCTACACTGTGCGTGGCCCGACACGCACTTGGCCGGTTTTTTTATTATTATGAGCACTCAGCGGGTGTAAATGAATGCAATTTTATGATGTGATCAATGTAAGCGATTTAGTTGTACATGAAACGTTACTTACTTCACAAATCCAATAGTTGAGTATATGGATTAAAACAATATTTTGCCATAATAATGTCCAATTGATGGTCGTGGGACTCACGAATTACTGTGACCCCAGAACGTAAAAGGCTATTGAAGGACACCGTGGATTAATTTGATGATTTTACAACGCTAAAAAAATCCAATTGATTGTTCATTACAGAATATGCTGCTCAGCTCTTAGCCCAGGAATGTTCTGGCCCGGATGAATACAAGACTGGAAATTTTCTATTTTTCACCTTTTTTTAAGTGGTAAAACCATAATGTAATGAATCCTTCTGCCCCGGATGATAACGGAAGGGACTGTCGGGCTCGTACTAAAATCCACTTTGTTTCTTCAATTGCCCTTTACGTTCCAAGGCCACGGTTACCCGTTTGGACAGCTCCGCGACCAGTTCAAGCGTTTTGCCCTCTATGGGGAAAGCACAATGGCAGCCTTGCATACATTCAAATAGATGAGAAGAAATGGCAGTGTCTACATGTCAAAAATATCTTAAAATATTAAGTTTCAGACTCTGAATAACTTTGTTCATGTCCTGACAGGGCTCTAAAAAAAATATATACAGATTTAATTTTTTTTAGGTTATAAATGTCTTAAGACGGAAATCGGAGTCCAAAGGGGCAGTAGAACAGTCACTCAGGGCAAGTTTAGAATCATTTAGGCATGCACAAGTCAACCAAGCCGAAAGAAAAAAAAATCAAAGATAAATAAGAATATAGCAAAAAAACACGTAAAGCGCAAGAGCATCAATGATAGGCCGCGCTCCATGTGACATTGACATTTTATTTCAGCTAGTGTTGCCATAACAATAATGGAATTGTTATACGTTATCATTGCGATTTTTTCGAAAATAGTTATTTGTTATGCAAGGCTGCAAAGTTGATTTTTGGCGCGAGTACTTGAATTGAGAACTGAGCGAGCGAAGGATTCTAAGATTGAACCGCGAGAGAAACGAGCGGTTCAAATATAGAATCCTGAGCGATGCGAAGTTTTCAAAGGTACGAGACGCAGAAAAACTTTGCTGCCGAGTGCAACACACAACTTTTCACCTCACACAGCGAGGAAATGAAGTGGGGGCGGCTCGCCTGCCAGTGAAGAAAACAATTGAATACAAGACGTGTTCGAATTTTGAACAACACTTTGTGCTCTAGAGCACAAAATGGAGTTTTGCGCTCAGATTTTGAATGAGAAATAGAATCTTTCCGAGCGTGTGAGGTGAAAAAATACTTTTTAATTACTACTGATAGTAGGTATAGTTATTTGAGAAATACATGTTGTATTTTGTGTGTTTTTGTTGGCTTTACAAGTTTACACGAAAATTAAATAAATATAGTAAATGGCAACATTCGGATAGCGTAAAAGGTGTAAAAATCATTAGATAGTCCCAAAAATGTTTTTTTACTGTGGCCTTAAATAAAATAGATTTTTATTTGAAAAATCATAGAATAGTTATTTGTTATGCAAGGCTGCAAAGTTGATTTTTGGCGCGAGTACTTGAATTGAAAACTGAGCGAGCGAAGGATTCTAAGATTGAACCGCGAGAGAAACGAGCGGTTCAAATATAGAATCCTGAGCGATGCGAAGTTTTCAAAGGTACGAGACGCAGAAAAACTTTGCTGCCGAGTGCAACACACAACTTTTCACCTCACACAGCGAGGAAATGTAGTGGGGGCGGCTCGCCTGCCAGTGTAGAAAAGTAGAAAACAATTGAATACAAGACGTGTTCGAATTTTAAACAACACTTTGTGCTCTAGAGCACAAAATGGAGTTTTGCGCTCAGATTTTGAATGAGAAATAGAATCTTTCCGAGCGGGTGAGGTGAAAAAATAATTAAACTCATTTTATACATATTTAAGATATTTCTAGACACAATCACTTTTGTCAACTGTTTTTCTGCCATTGTCCTTTATTCCTTCATTAAAACTATTGTCAAACAGACAGGCGAAGCGAATGCGATCCGAATCGTTTTTATTTGTAACTAGCTTCTGCCAGCGACTTCGTACGCGGATCCTGTTGCTTATGCCAGCGACGAATCGAAGATCTGAAACGTCTGATGTCGAATTTTTGGAGCCTGGGGACGGGAAAACAACGGGACGCGCATGACGATTCCAGACGTTCCAGATCTTTCATTTTTGTAAGTCAACAGGAAATGCCCATCAGACTAAACAACTCTTGCTAAGACGTCATTACTGTATATTATGTAATAGTGTAGCTGGGCTCTTGGATTTCCACATCAGGTGTTCTATATCTTCAAATTTATTTTCTCAGCAGAAAATGATCATCACGCGGAACAATTTTTGCTATGGCGCTATTTTTGTATATCTTATAGTTTAGCTGATCTATTGCAGTTCTGCATCAGGTGTTCAAGTTTCCAAGATAAATTATAGCCTATATGTTGCCCAGACTTAATAGCTATACAACAAAAAAAAACCAATCAAATCCGTCCAGTAGTTCCGAAGATTAGCGTGTATGGAGTAACTTCTCCCGTTTTCCTATTATTATATAACATTTCCCTTCACTGCTCTGCTCCTATTGATTGTAGCGTGATGAAAAGTATACTATAACCAGCGCAGGAGTATGAAAAATAATTGTACCAAGTTTCGTCAAAATCCGTCGAGTAGTTTTTGTTTCTATAACGGTTATACAGACTACTAATTGCATTTTTGTCATCAGTATCGATCCCTAATCACCCCCTGGTAGTTATTTTGGAAATATATTTCATGTACAGAATTGACCTCTCTACAGATTTATTATAAGTATAGATAGATAGATTAGATAGATGTATGAAATTGTTTGAATCCAGTCACATAGAAAAGCGAAAGCAATCCGATAGTCTATGTGACTGGCTTCAAACAATTCCATACATTACAAAAAAACGCCTCGATTCGCGTTCGCCACGCCTGTCTGTTTGACAATAGTTTAAGATTTCTGACAGTCCTTTGAGGCGTAATACGACGGACCTTCGGCGTCGACACGGGCGTGGTCCGTGATCGGATGTTGAGTCGCACATTACTGGCTGTCCGCTTGCCTACGCCTACGGTGACAGAAAATCGCCTCACGACGACCGTTACCGTGGGCGTCTTCTATAATACGCCTACATTCTTCTTTTCATGCGCCTTCTGTTTCAATAATATGTACTTTAACTTTCACATGGACAAACATTGCGATTATACACCTGAAAAGCTCAGTGAAAGTGAGCCGGCATTCATTCAGCGGTCATTTTAATTCATTCGTCCCAATTGATTTGATCTCCTGAATCAAGTGGGATCAAGCGCGCCTACGGTTTACCCACGATTTAGCGTTATTTACGATACCAATCCAATAATTAAATTAAATAGAATTTTGTACCCTTTGTACCCTTCGCCTGTACTTGTATTTTATTCTGATTTGTTATTTCAATTAAAAATGACAAGGGACAAGAGCGAAGTTTCAACAGTAATCCAGAAATACGATCCTAATAAAATATTTACGATTACTCCAATCAAATCGTCTATAAAATCCACAAGTTTAATCACTCATGAATTTCTACTCAAACATACTTAATTAACTTTGCAATACGCTTGAGTAAAACCGCTAATAAAACAGCTTTATGAGCATGAGCAAACCACAACCCTAATTCTCGAACTTAATGTATTGTTAACCGATCTTGAGATTATCTGAACAATTACAAGCGTGCAAACAAATAACATTATTAACATTAAAATCGATAAGAAACTCAATACTTAACACTCAGGACTGTTTTTACTATTGGGTAATATGGCGAAGTGTTGAGGTGCCCAAGAATGTTTTGGGGGCCCGACGAACTGTAAACACCATAAAACCAACATAACATAAAAGTTCATCCCCGGGGATTCTATAATTTTCGAGCTCGCTACGCTCGATTTTTTTATTCTACATTTCTATGATTCTCTCCATTTTATGCATAAGTCAATTTCACGCACACATTCTTTGAACGAAAAAAAATAAATCATTAAATGTATATGTACGAAACAGGCAGTGTACAAAATGAATTCGATTCACTCGGCTGACTTTTGCAACCTATAGAGGCTCCATAGTCCTAAGGTGCCCCAGGACTACCAATAGATTAAAAGCGGTCCTATCAGCAGTATGCCTAATACGAGTACCATCAATAACATTAAAATCTGAATATGTGAAGCGTACTCGCGAATACGACGCCTGAGCGATCTTGAGCGGCTCAATTATCGAATCAAAATCATTTACCCGCAGTCCCGCATACGTAGAGCGGTGGAGGGTTAAAGACGTACCGCTGACTACGCGACGATTACCGGCAAATCTAGGATTTCACTTACGTTGCTTAAGATAGATCGGCAGGAATAGGGTTATTAGTCGATTTATTGCTTAATGAACGGTGAAATGATTTGTGCGATTCATATCTCGGTTCGGAAGTTAGCAAACAGATTTATTAATAGGTTACGGTATATTTGTAGGTAGTTAGTTAATTAAGCAATTAGTAAGTATTTCTGGTTAGTTAACAGTAGTCTGATATACAGGGTCTTTCTTTTAAATTGGCCAAAAGGGAGAAATCCGCATCCATAGACGGCAATGAAATCATAAAAAAATTGGTATTTTTTTGTTCGTACAATTTGTATGAAAAAATATTTTGCAAAATTTGACTAACTTCCGCCGTCTCGATTTTTTTCTTCCGATACAATAAAATGATCCTTACATGAAACAGAGTCGAACGGCATTAAAAACATTTGGTCTATTTCACTAATTTTTGTGGACAACTCACACTTGACCAAAAAATAAAAACGCCAAAATTGTCAACATCAAAAAAGAGCTAAAGTTTCCTCAGAAAGTTTTCCCGCATCTCTTAAGGATGCGGATTTCTCCTTTTGGCCAATTTAAAAGAAAGACCCGTTTGTCCCATTTGTCCCGTTGTCTATCTGTAATCAAATCTTGCAAATTTTGACACACTTCCCGGTTTCTGATTGAGCTGGTATGCACGCATAATTGTAAATAGCGTGAATACCTAATTATGCAATTTGGCGCTGTAAGATACATAGGAACTATGTAATGAAATAACGCAACATTTCAGTTTTATGTGCCAAAAATTGATTTATCTCCATCTTCATCTTCCCCCCTAAAGGACGAAAACATAAATTACGAAATGAGGAAGTTCCGTATCTATGCCTGCGAGTAGTACCAGGGTCATGTTATGTGAGCATTCCTAGTCCTTGGGCACGTCTTAGCAGATGAATCTGCTCTAAGCTGAGCGCGAAGTACAATGCAAATTTGTGCACCCGCAGTGAATCGATAGTCACCTTGACACTCATTCTGGAGCCACCTTGAGCGCCCGAGCACTTAGAACTATCTGCGCACTTCAGATAAGAAGTCTGATCCTCCAGAGAGTTTAATTAATGAACAACTTATTTACCTATGCAATAATCTGTTTATTTAATAAGAAGATGTAGATCTGATGGGATTTCCCATCGGGAGAAATGACGACGTTCCATAAAATATGTCATGTTATTTACCAGTCTAGAGAATACATTATCCAAAGTCCTTTCCACTTTCGATAAAAAAGATCTCGTGTGTATGATTAGTTTAAAGTTTTTTTAAAATTTTGTTTAAAGTTTCTGAACTGAAATATTTTATTTAATCAATGAATTTTAAAAATTGATAAGTGACTTGCACACATGACCATCTTTTCTCTAACAGAATATAGTAAAATTATTCCCAAATTTCTTTTAAAGAGTTTTGATTTACATCTGATAAAGATATAATTTTAACCAACAAAAAACGGAAAGATACGAGTAAATGGAAAACAAAAGTGGACCATTAAAACTGACGCGCGTTGAACAGTCACTTCATTCATAAAACGCTCGCTCTACATTGACTGAGCTGTCGATTGATGAAAAATGGTGCGTCTGAAATGAACGCAAAAAAAAAAACATGGAGCCGATAAAGCGTCAATTGTTGTCTACCTCAGCTTAAAAACGACGCTTAGCTGACTTGCCAAGCCACGCGTGACAGACTAACCACGCGCGAAATGAAAAGAGTTCGTACCTATATAACTTTACACATTCTTTCTACACGTATCCGTAGTTTAGAATTTACTCTTTGTGAGTCCCTAAAAGCCGTTTTGTGGCTATATTTACATTATAATCCATTGCGAAGAAACTTGGCTGTGGTTCACCAAGACCGAAGGTATAAAGGCAATAACGTGAACGTCTAAGCTGCGTTTGATACGAACCGTAAACGGTAGCGTTTTTGTTATCATATGACGACCACACAAAGGTGACACGACCCGCATCCACAGCTTTATCTCGTAAATCCTTTCATAAGAAACCGACGTACTCGACGCTGGAAATATAAGTTTTTGCTTTCACTTTGGTTGACAACAACATTGACTATGTCTAAAATTATGGATAAAGTTTCCAAGGTTACGTTCAAAGGAAACCGCGTATAAATAACCAGTTTCATTCACATTCCACATGGTAGATCCTTTTCAATTCTACCGGGAAGTTTGAGCCCTTATACCGCTATCTGTAATACAATAAGACTAGGATAAACGAACTAAATTGAGACAGGTGGGCAATCAATAAACCAAATAAGTAGAAACAGTCCCTTCTCGAAATTGATGCGAGGCACGTCGCGACGCTTGCCTCTGTCCTTCGTACACACATGAAAAAGAGTCCACATGACAAAAAGAGCCACAGATACATAACACACCTCCATAGATCACCTATTCATGGCACAGAGCGACCGCTGGCTCGACCAGAATAACAAAATGAATCCTGCCACATGTCCCGTGCACCGTCCTATATCGAATTGACCTTCGATTTGTTCAATTGAAACGTAAAATCGGGAACGGAGAACGCGGTGTTCGAAAAGGATTGTGACGTATCTAGCTTTTATAATATATTGTGTAGACCTATGGACTTAGTATCTTGAGTAAGCAATATTTATTATGAATAATCATAAAGGCTCTTAGGATAAGAAATACCGTTTCTATTCTTCATAATCTTTCGATAACTCATAGACTTTTCCCGTTTCAAGGTTCAAGGTCAAATACGATACTTTATGAGGGTCGTTTCAATAAAAAAACAAGTTACAAATCCGTATTAGGTAATATAAAGTTATACTATCGAGCAAAACTATTACTCGCTTCCGCATCAATAAGGGGTAGCCTGCTATTTGACAGAAACCATCCCAAATTGATCGGTCAATATCAAAAAGTTTATTTTAACTAGAGATGTCGCTAAAAGCTGCTATAACGAATAGTCGAATACCGAATAATCGCCATTCCGTATGGCGAATAGTTAAATAACTCGACACTAGTATTTGACAGAAAAAAAGGACTTACCTACTAAATGTTGTCATAAATTATGATAATATCACACTTTTAGCAGTAGTATATTGTTAACATACTAAGTTATTTTTAAGTTTCTGTTGAAGGAATTATTTATTCACCATGACTTATATTAAGCAAACTTTTTATAACTATTAATGTGAATTATAAAATAATAGTTTGATTTATTTTTAAGTTAATAAGTCTTTTTGTTAAAATTTTATTCGAAAGACAACTATTCGTCGAAAATCTAGTAAAACTCGATAGTATCTATCGGTCGACTACCGAATACTAGCTAGTTCTAGAGTATGGAGCATCACTTTAACGTTAATATCGTAAAGCACGTCTTAACATAACAAAGTGTCATATTAGTACGATGTCAGTACATTATTCGAAGGGAATAGCGACAAACAAAGTAATATCGCAGACATTGACCCTGAAAGTGTGTTTCTGGCCTTGTGCCAAAGGCTTGGGGGTTGCTAAGACTCTTAAGTAGACACTTGTTTTTTGTTATATTTTCTTTTTGCTGTTTTTTTCAGTTAATTCAATATTATAAATTGCTCTGAGAAAAGAATTAACGCCCTAGTTGCACTTCTGTTAATTTTTGTATTCTTGTTTCACAGAATTCTGAAAATATTGCGTTTTTCATCTTTTTTTTTTTTTGAGAAACATCTCCATTTGTTAATATATTTTCTGCTTGGCTGGAGAAAATAATAAATCCAATTCAGAAATCATACCTTTCTTAGCTTTCATCCGGAGCCTCGTATTTATTGTAAACATTTGTTGAGAAGCATGGTTGCATAAACATGTTGCCAAGTTGCTATCAACATGTTGCGGGCAACACTTGTGTTTCGGAGTTGAGCACGCTATGTTGCAGAGTTGACGCCCGGCGAGCGAAAAAATCAGTTGATCAATAAATGTTGACGTGTGTAGACGTTTTTGTAAACATGGCGGTAGTGTGGAGCAATGATTTAAGGCCTATCCGCACACAACAGTGCCGACACGTTCCGTACCGTTCCGTGACGTGATCAGTGCCGTATCGATCAGTGTCACTGAAATATGATATTGTACCATACATTTTATACGACGCTATCCGTACTCATCAGTGTCAGTGCCATTCAGTGATGTTCGTTCACTCGTATACATGAATAGCACGTCACGGAACGGTACAGTACGGAACGTGTCGGCACTGTTGTGTGCGGATAGGCCTTAAATATTGCACTACTTCCACGGGCAACATTTTAACGCGGACTGCCGTGTGGACAACCCATACTGGTTTAAACTTTCCAGCAGCATTCTCTCCGTTCATCAACAATGTCAATCAACTGTTGCTAAACAAAATAATGTTTACCATGAATACTGCTTATCTATCTTTCGCTTTGTCGCCGTCTGAAACTTAACTACATTTTGAGATTTATGTCTCAGTAGCAACCTGCCACTGCTTAGTATGACTTAAAGACTTTTAGACTAGATAAAAGGAACATCAATAATGATGAAATGACTTTTGAAGTAAAAATCTATGATGAAAAACATAACCCTCCTTCTGGCACAGTTGGGTAATTACACAGATACGATAAAATCTTCGAATATTTTAACTTTTTTTTTTTAATGGAGGTGAATGTTAACAGCTACTTAAATAATGAAACGGTGTTTGAAATTAGCGTTGTCGACTGAAACTCCAAAGTTTTTTATGTGCCCTATTTCCTCAATCGGTATAAAACAAAATGGTCGTAAAATTCATAAGCTAGAGAAAAATAGAGTCAAATGAACGCGATCGAAGACAAAATGATCTAAATTAACATTAAAGTTCTTCCTTATTACGGTTAACGAAGTGTGGATGTAAAAACAACACCACAAAATAACATTGATTTCCTTTTTGCGTCAGGACAACCGCCAATTTGCATTAAAAAAACACTTCGGGAGAATCTCAATGTTATTTCCCGGATTAATAAACAGGGTTTGTTTTTCCTCTACGGAATAATCAACAGCTTTGTGTTTCTTAGCTCGATCTTGTGCAAGAATACAAAAGCTCACAATCTGGTGGAAGTACGTCGTCGTTTACGCAATAGAATGTTGTCACTATTGTTTTTGATTAAACTTCTTGGATTTTTAGGACCGGTGCACATATAACGCAGCGCAAGGCATTTTCACTGCCAAACTATCTACGTTATTCTCATATAAATAGCATTTAAAATTGACTAAAACACCTATGGGCATAATTCGATGTTCTTCAGGATTTAACTGATTGTGGATAGGTATTATTTCAATAGAGACAAAGTCGATAATACATACTTCGACATTCTTCTCCAAGAACACGTAGCACTTATCTCACTCCTCGCAGTTTGGAAGCTGGGTGTCTACTCTCTTAGTCCGTCAACGAAAATACGGGCCCGTACTCAAATCTCTATTAGTTCTGAATTCATAACTTCTGACAACATATCTGGAGTAGGGACAACTGTTCAGTTTTTAGTTCATACAACTAACTAATCTTATGATAAGCTTATGCCGAGGCTACGAGTTACGTGCTTAGATAGTAGTAACCCTTGTTGCAACAGCGACGTTACAGCAACCCGTCAACATGATACAGCAACTAGCAAGTAACACGTTCACGATTAATCGCGATTCTTAAAGTAACGCTAGCTTGCAGTCCCCACAACATTCAACGCAACTCCTTATCTTATAACAGTCACATCTCACTCCCCAATTCCCCATAGCTGCAACGTTGCTACCGCCGCCTCTGTTACAGAAACTCATCAGCATGCGTAACATGAGGCCGCAGTAAACGATGTGGCTCCGCGACGCTGTGAAGTGATATGATGACAAGCGCTTGAATACTAACTACCGCTCATTTTAGCGAACACGGATTTTAAAATGTTTGTAGTACGTAACTTTAAGCTGGTGTAAAGAGTTTTTAGAGAAGGGTACGTTAGAACAGAACCTACATTATGTTTTAGCAGGTATTCGCATGGAAGACAAACTATATAACAAAAATTTCTTTGTAAAAAAATTCAAACTGTTGAGAATATAAAATGTAGAAAGTTCCCATTTACTGAGGCAAAGCGACGGTTGATTACAAACTAACATACGACCATTTCCTGACAGCTCATTGCCTTTTAAGTATGTTTAATATACATTAGATCCAATAAACTTTAACGTCGCATAATATTCCGATCTGTATACCGACTACTTTGCATCGTATCTTCAATTTTTACACGCAACCCATATTCAATTTCCGCACAAAGTTGCGAAGCTACAGTGTGGAGTAAGGTAATTTCCCTCCGAGTAAAAATGTTGTAAAACTTTCTCCCGTCCGTTGAAGATACATCCTTTGCAAAATTTCATTTTAGTGGGTTCAGCTGTTTAGGAAAGACGTTGATAAATGAGTTAGTAAGTCACCCTGGAATTAGTCTGTCCTACATATATTATATATGTGTTGGTAAGTAAACAAGAAAATATATAGTTTAATGTGTCAAGTTTCAACCTTGGGGACGGCTCGGATTTTGGAGAGTCCGGTTACGATTCAAAGTAATGGTATGCGTGTCCTTCTGTGTCCTTTGGAAACCCTATACTGAAAGCTAAAGATGTCTTCAAAGTTTTATCTTTTTCATATAACGTAACTTTATCAGCTAGCAATAATCAAAATGCTGGTACTTACTCATCATCTCTGTAAAAGGAATATAGGCCGTACCCGCCGTAGCTCGGTGCGGGTTGGTAGACGTCACGTCTTCGAATAGAGATCTTATTCACATAATGATAATCTTAACGAGCGAAGATAAGCCAATATTACGATCGGTAAAGGGCGGCCACCCGTCTAAGAGAATGAAACCGGCATCGTGCCTTTGCCGGAGCGATCGATCTACAATTCTACATGGTGCCTGAACAGAATAATCCAATCTTCCCACACTTGATAAAAACCAGTTTAAATTCAATGGTATTAAGCGAAAACGATCCAATTCCTTTAGGTTCCTCGTCCAATTGAAGCGTGATTCCCGTAAGCTGGTTATTTTCAATCTACTCAATATTGTGCGTGCTCTCCGAAGGAATCCACAGATTACCACGGCTCAGCGACGTAAATCGGTTTACTACAACCCGAATCAGGGTATCACAAATCCAATAGAACGACTTACCTTTACCATTTAACTGTCGAGACAATTTTCGCTACCGTAATCGATAGACTATAAGATAGAAGAGCAGGATTTTATTTAGACTAACGCCCTGTCGCCTTGGCTAACAAAGGTCGACTGAAAGTAAAATCTTTAGACTCCGCGGATGTTGGTCGAGACAAATTACGATAAATGAAGAACGACGTTCAGCTGGAATGAAGAAGCTGGGTGCGGGACATCGAATAATGAAACAAGTTATTTCTAAAAAGAGTTCATGTATGTCTCGGAGTGGGACTATAGAATTGAATGTTGGACACACAACTGGACAAAGCTATAATGAACAGTTCTGACTTGTGGGCGAATCATACCCACGCACAATATTATTATTAGTTATACAAAAGATGTTCCTGTAATCCTCTTGGCGGTACAATTAACTCAAATAGAAGGCCAAAAGACAGAGGTCCAAACACTTAAACAAGAATCTTTCTACAAATGAACGGAGTTTATAAATTCGATGAAGGGTCGAGCGATTAAATTAATTGAGTCTTGCGATTTTAAGTAATTCTCGTATTTAATCCGGCACTCTCGCTTTGCCATTACTTAGGATAATGTTAATGAACGCTCGCAGTACTAAAGTCAATACAATAAACGTTCATTAACTTTTCAAAACTGGCCATATTTAAAATTGATTTTAATAATGATTGTGTAAAACGATTGAACTTACAAAATACGCCGAAACAATTTCAAATAATTGATTCAGTTTAAATTGTGTTTTATTTTTCCAACTACGTTAATTGAAATGCCCAAATCAAATGTTGCTGGAATTTTCCAGTGTTTTGAATGCGTTTATGTACTAAAACGTCTATTCATTCAAGCCACAAACTCTCGACCCGAGTTGTCGATTCGGAAAATATATATCTGTCTTTTTTGCCATTTCTATGCGTATGTCACAGTTGCGAAGGTCAGAAGCACAGAAAGAATGAACATACAAATATCGACACACAACGTACCTTCTGTCTATCTAATGTTGAAGAAAGAGGCCCGACTGGTATAGATATTACTCAGGAAGCCATATAAAACACGCTTATTTGTTCCGCCCGGAATTGGACCCAGCGACCCGTAACACGGGACCTATTCACTCAACGTCCCAAGTCCATGGTGCCATCGATCACTCAGACAAATACATATTCGTCAACAGGTTTGGAAAACACATTGGTCAATTTGGCAGCCGACGACATGTTTAGACTTCTAGACATGTCCATTGTTCTCTGTCTACAAAACTGGCCAAGTGGGTGTCGGACCACGCACAATGAAAGGTTCCGTAGTTGAAGTTATACATGACCCAAAATCAAACTTATCATTGTGCACTCAATTTGCATAAAATTTAAAGCTACATCACAGAAAAACCGTTACAAACTTAGATTTCAACCACAAATATAAGTTTGACTCGGTTTTTTCTGTTATGCGGCTATAAATAACGATATTTCGGACATATTCCTTTATTTGTACTGCAAGATCTAGAATGCCTAGTGACGATGATGCGATGATGTGATCTGACCGATTTCGGCCAGGGCGATTGCTTCAGCTCCACTGTAGTTTTTGTTCGTGTGGTCGCATGTGGCTCCGCTTATGTATACAATCTTTTTTGCAAAGATCCGTGCACATTGCGGGCATGTGAGCACACCATCGATGTAGTTATAACTGATCGAATGCCTAATGAGCAGTGTGCGAAATAAAATTTTTTTTACAATATTTCTCGTTGACAATAGCGGGACGAGCTTGGCAAAAACAAGCATTGGTCCACTTTGGCCCTGGATCGGAAAAACTGGGAATTATGGGTATGATCTTTGCCCAACAACGGAATGATACAGGCTTGCAAGATCAGTTCATAATAGTACAGTCACGATCCTCACATAAATTCTTAGTGCTGCATCCACGTTCATATTATTATGTATTCAAGTATGCTTTAAACAGTGCTAGACATCCTACCTTTTCACGAACCATAGTTCATATCCGGCAAGATTTAAGCAACGAATAGAAACTATCTCAAACCTGCACGTATGATCAACTATACCGGTAGGGAAGCGGTACCAACTCCACGTAAAATGTATGTGTAATATTTCCTTAAATTGAAATTCTCAGTTTGTTCGTAGATCGTGTGGCAGCGAGAGTAAAATATATCGCTATATATCCTGGAAGGGGCGAGCAGGCGAGCTTAAAAGATTTTAGTAATAAGTATCAGTCTGCGACCTCGCCTCGCCCCTACTATCTCACACCGCAGCTTTGTTTCACAATTTGCTGGATTTCTCAAACTGCCGCGTGTAATTACGTTTTTTGTTTTGGTTGTACTCTACAACTTTTTGGTGTAGGTTAGGTATCTAGGTATCTTGGAAGGAATGTTTTTAATTGCACCTACCTTTTAAGATTGGATCTAATAAAAAAGAGAAGAAATTCCATGCTCTATTTGATATTTAAAAGTAAAATAGTCGTAGAAACTCACCTGAACTTCTATTCAAACACAACTAATTGATTTCCAACACGAATTCTCATGTAATTTGAAATAATAGAAACGCTCCGATTCCTTCCTCTTTAATTAAAACACGTGCAATGAAAACGTTAAAAGACATTGAATTAGCAGCAGACAAAGAGTATTAGAAAAATAATGAAAATAAAACAGTACAGAAATGCTAAGCTTCCCGGCGAGGTTGCGAGCACGACAGCCAATCTAAAATGCAGATACAATCTGCGAAACTCAATACCAACCGCACACTACGACTCGGCACGTAATTACCTACTATTATTGTAGTTCGGGGAGGACTCGTGGCTCGTAGCTCGTGGCTAATGGCTGCCGAGGACAATCTATCTGGAGCTGAGTAGAGATCATAATTTTGGATGGAAGGTTTTGACTCATGAATAAGCTGGAAACAGACGCAGGTTTTAAGGAGGTATTTTACAGAATTGAAAATAAATCTATAATAAAAAAAGCTATAACATTTAAAGCTACTGAAGCCACTGACAATATTAAGCATAGCGAGATGTAATTCTACAGATAACAAGTGGACAATTAACTTTTATGCTCACATTGGAGATGTTAGATAAAAATAATAGCTCCGAGTTAGAAGGAAGCGCTAAACGCTTGGCCAGTATGTGTTATAGATATAGGTACCCAAACTAATTCCAAGAAAGTTTTTTAATCTGAAACTTGTGGCATATCCGCACATCGGAGCAAGTGTTCTCCGTTTCCAGATGGAACCTCCTCCTACCACCCCCCACTGAGTCAACTCGATTAGACTAAATGTCCAACTTAATGCTCATAGATAGGAGTTATAAATACGTGGCTTTTACACGGTCAGCACGTTCTGTGTTTAACTTAAACGCCACATTTAAAGTTAAACGTTTTGTGTGCTGCTGCGCTAATTCGCCGCTTGCCCCCAAGGCAAAAAGACATACAGCACTAAGTATTACCTAACTAAAATTTCAGTCTAAATATTCTGTTCCTGAATACTTTTTTTTTAGATTATGGACATGAAAATCCGGCTTCTTATTCGTAGTACGTTTGTGTACTTTGAGCACCTAAAGACCCGCTAAAAGATTTTTAGTGTAAGAAGAGTGAAAAACGCGGGTTAAAAGGTTTACAGTAGAATAAGGATACGAAATATTTTGGCAGCACTGTTACAAGATTCTTACGGATCTTTACATTTTTGTTGAAGTTTGCTTTCATCAGGATCCGAGTTGAAGACTATACTCTCTATACAAATGTTCGCAAGAGAAAAGTTTATTTGTTTGATTTTCAAATAGATCATTATCGTTACAGATAAAATTTTGGTATATGTTGACGTTGAGCAGTTCCTAAATTAACAAAAATGAAAGCACACTTAGCTAACAATAATATGTAACCTTTTTACTCGTGCAATGTCAATCCAAATCAGAAGTACCTAGGTACTAACAAGGAGTTCAGACTATGAATATACCTATTCTGATAAAAGCCTCCATGGCTTAGATATGGTGTAACCAGTGTACCTGACCCCCACAATTGAGGTCGTGTGTGCAGACTTAAAGTGCGAGTAACTCCAGGTCCCTGGCAAGGCGCCAGCCAACGCTTTGTCGTCATTTGTACTGAGAACCTGCGACAATTTATGACACTACAAAGGCTTAAGAAGTATTTTAAAAATGTGTCTCATGGAAGCTAGGCTTTTTTTAGCTTTTGTTGAGCTTTTTAATGATGCAACGGCACTGGAGCCTGCATCTAATGTGCAGCAGTTGGGGGTTTTATCTCTGAAGCATAACTGAATAATTTAATGGCGTACCTACTTTTTTTTTAGCGTGGTAAAATCATCAAATGAGTCCTCCCACCCCGGGCAGGGCGGGAGGGACTGTCAGACTTGTACTGACTAAAATCCACGGTGTCCTTCAATAGCCCTTTATGTACCGGGGTCACGGTAAGAAAATAAGTCCCGCGACTACGGCGTACCTACTTAGAAGAACTTTGGCTTACTGACGCAACCAGTAGTAAACATTTTCAAACTTTTTTTTATTGGGTTAATATTTTGAGGTAGTCATATATGCCAATATGGCTCCTTTGAAACATAGCAACCCGTTTGACCTAAGAGTATCTTATAACCCGTTAATTGGACTGCAAAGGGTCAGTTTAACCCTTCGCTCCAAATATTACACTGACCCCCATAGAACCCAACACATAAACAGACGATAAACTAATTATAAATACAAATAAAATACACAAACTGTATCTTCCCGGAATTAGGAGATACAAATCAACAGTCTCATGAAAATTAATTAACTTTTAAATAACATTAGGTAAGTCTGCAGAGGAAGGGCTGGTACACTTGAGTTAGGCGCTCCTATTATTTTAATGAGCTTAGTTAGTTAAGCAGTTATGGGATAACGAAAGTAACTTTACCTTTTGTCATTAATACACAATTTATTGTTGTATGAACGTAACTTTTAGTGACGCTGATAAAATGTGCAGACGGTGATGACAAAGAATTAAATCGTCGTTAAATATTTTGTAAGAAAATCCATGATGTCTGGCTTTTACATTTCCAAGTTTCCCAGTGTCTTATTTTCTTGATAACTAACTGATATTTAAAGTACGCACAAACACAGAGGCTATTAAAAAATTGATATGTGAATATGTTGTTCTTTATTAGTTTATTATTACAAATATTTTTATTATTTTTCTTAAATTTATACTAAGTAGTTTGTGTGCTACTTTGAATATTGTAAATGTTTGCATACCGAATGGTAAATAATGGCAAAGCTATAATACATTTTTAACACCTTTATGTACCACCCAAGTTTGCAAAATAAAAATCTATTCTATTCTAAAAGACTAGAAGTCTCTATAGCCTTAAGTAGCCAATTCACATTTGAAAAATATTAAGCAGCAGAAAGCAAATATTAAAAATCTAGCAGCCAACGCCAACTTGGTAATATCCCTTACATTCTCAGAATAACGCAGAAACCAAATAAACTCCAATAAAAGTTTATTAAAATAATATTTTCGCCCTCGAAGTCCAAGAAACTAATAACGTTTCGTCCATCTGTCGCGGGCTGTAGGAAGACTACTTAATAAAACTAAAATACTCTGCTTAACGTCTCGGCAAACAGGCAGAAGTGGATTTATTTCAATGTTGGAGCTCCTCATCTTAATATGCAGTGTCTTAGATGGCCACTGAGCGACTCCAAACAATCTAAGTTAGAGCCGCGTTTGCTCAAGGACTTGAGTAAGCTAATAACAGAAATTACGGCATTAATTTCTGCTTTGTTTTGTACGAGGACTTTCGAATTATACGCATTGTGTTATGTATTTTAATACTAGCTCAAAACACTTTGTCTGCATGAAGTTCCATAACTTTACTGTCCCAAGGAGTTATATTACCGTCATAAAAAATATCCGCCATAGCTGTGTGCCAAGTTTCATCCAAATCCGTTATGAAGTTTTGAAAGAGTAACAAACATACAAACCCTCACAAACTTCCGCATTTTAAAGAGTTGTTAGACCTATCTCTAGAGTAAAATGTCTACTTATGAAAGCCCTGTGAAATCCCTTACGGTGATGATTAAAATAATATCTAATGTCCAAGTTACTAAGAGAATATCTTGAATAAGTAGCTACCTGAAAACTTCATACAAAATCTGTTTGTGGCCTAAGAGAAAAATCTGTTATGTTGAGGATCAATATTCACAAAATCTATGGTATTATGTACGGAAATATAAACGGTGTGTCTATTGTCTTTCGAAACATTTTTTTTTATTCAGTATGAAGAGAATTTAAACTTAAACTGAAGATCAGTTTTTTTTTTAATTATTTTATTAAAATGTAACACTTTACAGTCTTCATTGGCGGTACTCAATAAAAGCGTATTACCAGAGTTCGTAAGACCCAACAATTAAAATAGCTGATCAAGGAAGTTTGCTCTTAAGCAACTACAGAATGCGAGAAGCGCGCTATTGTGCGAGTTGGCGAGGTGCAACATCTGGGAACTACTTTAACTAACTTCGCACCAACTATGAGCTTTGTGAATACGTAGTAAGTAGTTAGCTAAATACTGATTTAATTATAGGTAAAATGTATCTACTCACTCAGACTTGAAATACTTTATGAAGTAGATCAAATTGTGATCCTCCTTGAACATTATCTTCAATCAGTTGACCTAAGATAGGCATTGTAGTACCTACCTACTTGTAATCGAAGTATCATTAAACCCACTATGAAATAACACAAAATTTTAGACTCGGCTACATTTTTGAAGAAACTTCAGAATTTGAGTGAATAACTTTTTAACACACATGGCAGAGTGCACTACTAGTAGGTCGACAAACAGGTGTGCGGTTCATGCTTGTTACAACAAAACGGTAGGTAGGTACTGCGACTCAGTTCGAATGCACGCTAGTGCGACACACTGAAGTTCGAACAGTTGACGTAGTGACCGAGCGATCGACTGCTGTGCTTTCCGACTGGTTCGATTCCTGCACGAAACAAATATTTTGTATGACCTACAAGTAGTTTTTTTTGGGTTTTTGTTACGGACCTACGATACAAGAAAAATTGTTATTGTGGGAAGAGAGAGAAGAAAAGAAAAGAAAGGATAAACCAAACCAATAATCTGAAGTAAAAATAACTAAATAAAACAATCATTTCCATAAAAACTTTCGTACTGGGAATTTAAAAGTATTTTTCAGCTACATTTAACCCATTCCAACTGCCTTATAAATTCACCAAGCGGGACGTTGAGGAATCCTGCATTATGCAGAGGATTTGAGTGCGTCGACGCCCGGTGGACGCTCACCCACAGCCTTTATAATGCCCGCTGAAAATAGCACAATCTTGGTACCGAACATGTTAGGTATTATTTAGTCATTTAATTGTTCATAATAATATCTGTAAGGTATTTTGTGGATGGGTATGTCATTAAAATGGCCCGAACCACGATAAAAAAAACTGCCAAATGTACCTAGAGGAGAAAGTTATTTGTTTTGGTAACTTTTAGTTTCGGGATTTGCTTTCTGTCCTGTATGTACGGTGGCCAGTAATCGCTTAGCGACCGCGACGTCCGTTGCCGTAGGGCCGTCACCTACGGCGGCTGGGTCGTGAGGTGGAGGCTGTCCTCTCTCTCACGCGTCCCGCCTCCTCCTTCGCTAGCATGACTTCTTCGCAGAAGGAGGCGAGAGCTTCCCATTCCGTCTCGCCCCGCAGCATGGCCTTGATCTATGCCAAGCGCGAGAGGTCGCTGCTATCGCCTCCGTGAGGCAGCCAAGCGAGGCAGACCGAGGCAGGTCTGCACCGTATGCTCCACCGTGTACTCCGGTCGATCCTCGCAGTGGTGATACCCAGGCGTTTCTTCCTCTACTATCAGACACAGGAACCTCCTGATACATCCGTGTCTGGTGAGGACCTCCGTCAGGCGGAAGAAGAGGATACCGTATCGCCTCTCCAGCCCCTCCTCAAAGCAGCGCCTGTGTTGTCACGCTACGAATATTAGGAGCCGAGCACCGGGCGACTCCGCAGGGAGCAACTAGTATAACAAAAAACCGGCAACCATTCAGGGGTGGTTGGGTTCCGACCCCACATGCAGAATAATATTATTGACAAGATTAAGCGAGCTACCTACCCTTTAAGTTAGTACAGACCGATACCGGACACATTGCATTAAGAGACCGCGAAGAGAGCTCCCTAAACTTCTGCAGTAAATTCGACAATCATCAATTAAAGAACAGGAATTAATAGTAAACAAAGTATTATTATAAAATATTGATATAATTTAATGTATAAATATTCAACAGTATTGCTTGGCTTTGTATAAATAAAATATTTATTTCATTAGTATCTAATAATCATTAATGGCAAATGAGCTTTCGCTTTCCATTTTTATTTACATGAGATTTCATTAATAATAAAATTCGTTCAGGGAATTTAGACATTCGTAAAGAACATTATGGCACTGTTTTAATGATTCTTAGTATCAGTGTACTTCTTCAAACAAAATAATGTCATTTATCTCTATGAATAATATTTTTTTAATCTGAAGCTGACTTTTTTGACCTCTCATTATTATTTTTAGAGATAAGACATAAAATTGCTTGTTCAGTATCTGGATGTTTATGAAAAAGTATGGTATTTCTATTAAATTAATAAAATATCATATATCTACAGAAAGATAGCCATAACTAGACAGATCATCTATCATTGTTGTAACAATTCCCTTGTACTTGTTGACAGCTGTCTCCTTTTCTTCTACAGTGTTCCAAACAAGCTTGCTTCTGACGTGACCTTCCTCCTGCAAACCATTTGACAACCACAATGCAGTATTAGCGGTTATCAAGCATGCTGGTGAAACCACCATCAGATCATTTTCAAACATTTGCCGGGAGTATATTTTTTCAGAATCCAAGTCAAAGTCTTTTAGTGATGTTACTAATGTCTTGTAATATATGTCTAAGAGTTCATGGAGGTAACGTTTTCTTAATGTAGTGTTCGTGCTACTTATGATGAGGTACATTGTGTCGTATGCAGGGCTGCATAATCTTGCTGTTTGGTAGTCTATCATACAGGCTGACACTGGCTTATTATCCTGGAAAAAAATACACAGTTACATCAACTGACTATGAAGGAGGTACTAAGTGAAGCACTATTTGTATGATTTGCAAGTAGTTGTACTGAAAAAAAACCGTACCGAAATTCATAGTGTGGGGTAAAGTTTAAAAAAATAAATAAAAGAAAACTATATCATACTTGTTGGAAGGAATGAAGGGAATTGCCCAGTAGTAGGATGATACAGGCAATAACATTGTGCAAATATTGAATTGATACATGCATGACCAAAACAATATATTCTTATTTAGAAAGATCCATGAATACCCATGTGTATTACCCGTAGTGATCCTAAACAAACAAACCTCATATTTGTAAAGAATATTTTCTTTCCACATGTCTCCATGGCAAATACATGTATTTTGCACCGAGTCAACTGCTGCATTAAAGTACTTAGCACACTTATGTTTCAGCTTCTGTAACATTGGTATATACTCTGTGCCTTCAAACTTTTTCAATGCTTTGTCTAATCTATCTCGCATTATTTCCATGTATCTTAAGTTTGAGTGTTCTGTTAAAGGTACACAAGTTGCACAGATTTCTTCATACAGCTTAGCGTTTCTATTTTTAAGCACAAATGACAAAGCATGAAATTTAGCAAGGGACTTTAAAGAAATTAGCGTATGATCCAAGTCCAGGAACATTTCATGAGTGTATGGCCTGTAGCCGTCCCTGCACATGTCTTGTAGAGCTATGACTTCTTTGCAATATTTTTTCTCCACAAAATAACAATTTGGCATAATAAACTGTGACGTTATCGGCATATATTGCTGCAGTTCTTTATACTTTTTAAGTACAACAGAATACATAAAGATTTCTCTGGCAAACATAACTGAAACCGCGCCGCTGACTCTGTACTGCTCATTGGTTGGAGCCAGTTTTAAAACTAAATCAACTCTAACTTCCTTCCCTTCACATCTACCAGTCAATACGACGGGAATTAATATTCCAAAGTAGTTCTGCGCGATACTTTCAAACTTTACTTGGCTAAAACTCCAATCGTGTATGTCATTCGCAGCTGCTATTTTATGTATTATTGAGCTCAAATATTCTTCAGAAATCCCGGACATGTTGATGATGAGCTATTAGTAAACGCTTTGGTTACGCTTCTGTTTTTAACTAAAGCGTTTAATAAAATGTGCAGTAAAACTTTGTTCTTTTTTTTGGTTTTGGTTGGTTTTGGTTCTTTCAAAAAGTAAACAATCTGACTGGCGATGGCGATGTCAATGTCAGTGTCACTGCTACTGTCACCGTCAAACAGTTCAGGAATTGTGAAAAAATTATGAACTTTATACATTCAATTTATAGCTTGACATAAAAATGTAGAAAACCGGAAGTCGCCACTGTCTTCGCGCTACCAGCACTTTGAATGATTTTATTTTATTTTTTTACACTTGTTACGTTAGTTTTATGGCACAATAATAAATCTAACAAACCTGCGGTCTTTGTTTACATCAAATATCAAAGATTTTAAAACGCTGTCAGAAATAAAAATTTTAGTTCCGTTTCAATCCGTTCTGGCCAATCTTGTACACTACCATTAATATTTTAAATATTAAATATGTATAATAAAATGATATAGGAAATTAAAATAAGTCAACTTAAACAATTAGGTATTTCAGGATAACATCAATATGTGTACATATCAAAACAATAGCACGGGTAATAAGTTCAGTTTAGGTTTTGCCCATGGACCTAAAAAAAAGGCGGACGGAACTTCACTAAAGAAACGATTGAAGCACCACAATGGCGGCGGTGTAAATATGTGTGCGTGTGTATAGGGATGCCAGATGAAGGAAAAAATTACCCATTTTTAAACAATATTTAATTAAGATCTCCCTTGAACTTAAGTTTAATTACAATTTTTTTGTGACGGATACCTATTTTTAAAATAAAGGTAAAATAATTTAAGCACATTGGATATTAAAATATTTACAACTCGTTTAATGTTAATAAAGTTTTACAATCCCTTGATTGTGATTCAAATTTTTGTAGACTTGTCTTTTGCTATCGACACATCTAGAAATCCCTTCTAATTTACTTAAGTGGTGAAAACGAATGTTTAAGTATTTTTCGGCTATAAATATTTAATTAAAGCTATTTATGTTCCATTCCTACACGTCTACATTCCTATTCCATGTCTACACTCCCTTATTATTTTTATACAATCATTTTTCCATGCATCATTTGCCGTGGAAAATCTGTAAAAATATAGAAGAATACAATAACGATAAATAGTAACATAAAATATAAATCTCCCAATTTTAAAATAATTTGAACCTTGAAATAGTTGCAACACTGATTGATTTCGAGATGTTTATTAAATTTATTGACGTAAAATCGAGAAATAAGCTTCAAATTGACATGCTTAACTATGAAAAGTGATCCCCTGGCTTTTTTAATTGAACTACTATGGTTTAGACAATTTTTTGCAACACATGACGGCATACTTTGATTTTTATTAGACAAAATAACACCGTATAAAACCGCGAGTGTCGTTCGAAGCGTAATGGCCGACGGCTGACTTACTATGGTGTGAATGTATGCGTGCTGGCTTGTCCACATTAGCGCACTGACTTACTATGGGTGCTTCAAATGTTTCTTAGTGAAGTTCCGTCCGCCTTTTTTTATAAGTCCATGGTTTTGCCATCCATCATCCATCCATAGGTACAGACGCCAGCATATCAATCTGTAGTCTGTACCCACACTAGTACTAATAATAAAATCTTGTGTCTACTTAAAAATCTTTTTTTTTAAGATTTTTATGTAGACATCATAAGACTATAAAAAGGAAAAAATAAACGAAAGAGCAACTAGCTAAAAGGTAGATAGCCGACAAATTACTATTCCTATCAAATTATGCTAAGCCGTTGAAATATTAATCAAAACGTTGGGTTAGGTTAGTGAGAAGGGTCAACTGTTAAAAGATTTAAATGAATGCAAAGCGAAATTGAATAAGAGAGCTTTTAAATTAACGATTTTCTGCTTTAAGGTAATGTAAATGATTGTTTTAGTTAATATTTATACGATGAATAGTCATGTTTTTGAGAAAAATAAAATCTGCTACAGCAGGACTCTATGGGTCGTTCCTGATTAGTACTCCCAGAACGCCTTAGCTCACCTCATCTTACATAATTATAATATTAAAGTTTTTTTTACGTTTCCCCACACTAGAAATTTCTCCTGTGTCGTGGGACATTACATTCGTGCGGGAATGGAACCCACGACATACAGCGTAGCAGTCCAATCACTCAACCTCTGCACCAACCGGACCATCATCGTCATTGACATCAAATAAGTACCACATCAAGCCTTTATCTAATAATCCTGAAGCAGCTGACAAGTATTATAAAAATGGATTAAGTTAAGTTTTACAGAAACACGTGGAAGGTAGTTTTATGGCAAGCACAAGACGCACGGGAAAATTGCTCAGTAATAGAGTTCCACTATAACGACGCCCTGAAGCCACCTTGTGCCCGGATAATCTTGTTAATATTGTGCTATCAAACAAATTACCTTGATAGCTTTTAAGTTTTAGCTATAAAGTATGAAATAAGCATGCATATTTCATATTTGGTAGGTACGGTAGTCGCAGAAAACCTAACCCGCAAAATGAGAACCGAGTGGCAAAAGGACAAGTTCTCAAAAAGCCAATTTTCGAATTTCTGCGCCAAAACCGTATAATACGTACCCATAGATGATAGACATAATATCCACGAACGTACCAAATACACTGAGATTTGATAAAACCATACACAGACCCTAAATAATAGACGCAAAATAGGATCAGTTTTGATTCACAGCCAGTTTATTGGAACTTTGCCCGGTAAATGGCACTGCGGTCGTCCCCAATCGTTAGTAGCGCCGTCGCTTCCATCGTTCACTGGATGAGTAAAATCTTTTCGGTTATATTTTGAAATCAAAAGAAATCTGGCCAGAAAGTCACCACACACACACACAAGAGGTCCGATTTTGTAACAAAACTCCTTTTAGGAAAATTAAATAGTGTTGACCTGCCATCATGTTGGCAATGGATGGATACACTAAAGGCGCGTTTCCATTATGCAAGTGCTTGCATACATGTATGACGTCAGACATGTGTGCAAGTGATTTGAATTGGAAACACGATTTTCTTCAACTTGCAGCTTGCATACAAGATTTTAGTGGTATACAAGTTAGTTCTAGTTGAGAAAGATTGTTTTTTGGTTCCCAAAGACAATCATGTCTATGATATTCCTCAATAAACATTATTGTTTTCTCCGTATCCCGTTTAGCAGTCATTTTTACAAAGTAATAAAGTCATAAACAAAGTAATACTTAATACTCTATGCACGACCGCATGCGCTTGCAACTTGCGTGCAAATGTGCCGACTTGATTATTGTGCGTACAAGTTTAAACCTAATTGCATACAAGTTGCAACTTGTTTGCAAGTTGTTGTTTCCACTATACAATTTGCATGCAACTTGCAACTTGTATGCAAATCACTTGCATAATGGAAACGCGCCTCTAGAGTTTGCGCCAGGACTCAAGTCCTTTTGACGCGGCGCCAGTGTCTATGTCATTCACATCAAATTACAAAAAAAAAATGGGTTTACCTTGAATTTTCCGCAGTGGTGACACGGACTCTACCACATATTGTTGCTCGACTCTATCGATGTTGGTCTAGTTGATCCATCATCAATAGTTATTTGTGCAACAAGAGAGCAAAGTCGTTTTTTGCTGCGAGTGCTGATTTTGAATCTTGAGCAAGCGAAGGATTCAAGGATTGAATCACGAGCGTAGCGAGTGATTCTAAAGTTGAATCCTGAGTGTGCAGTGGCGAGAGATTCAAAGGAACGAGATGCAAAAAACTTTGCTCTCGTGTAACAAACATAACTTTTCACTTCAGCAGCGAGAACACTTTAGGAGATAAAATAATAAACAGAAATAGATTGAAATATCTATTCCTGTTTATTATTTTCTTTCAACAATAAGTAAATACGCCACATTGTAGATAATCGCCTCGTCTGTGATAAATCTAAAAAATAAGATAGCAACACCGTCTCCGAAAAACTGCTTGCGCCCTTTGTAAGTCTCCATTCATTGAAGACATGATATGGTTTCAAATATTTCTCGCGAGACTTCTGAGGTAGGAAATTTAATTCTGCATTAATAACTAGTTGCTTTAACTCTTCCGATGTTAAAATAAGTACTGTTCTCGTCGCTAGTTTTACTCATATTTTAATTTTTTTTAACTTATTCAACTCTTACGCCAGCCATGAAATTTTATTCCCGCTCTTTTATTTTTAAGGCGATTCTCACACTGCCCCGCATGATGCAGCGTAGCGCGTGGATGCGTGTTCTTCCGTTGCTTGTAAGTATCTGCGTTTGTATGGAAAACACGCACAGTCCAACACACAGAAAATGCATCCACGCGCGTTCATGCGGATCACGCGCATACACGCGGAGAAACATGCACCCCCGCGCGTAGGTGCGGGGCGAGACGCAAGGTATGGCACACCGAATCCCGCAGTGCCGCGCGTGATTTTGAATGCTCAGTACTGCACGACCACCACAGAGAACGGCGAATAAATAAATGAGAGCCGCCGTGCGTGAAATCTACAAAACGCACCTACGCGCGTGAGTGCGCAAAAAACCCGCACGATGATGCAGATCTGCACTCCCGCAGGAACGCGCGTAGGTGCGTCGACACGCAACATGCAGCATGATGTGGGGCAGTGTGAGAATCGCCTAAATTAAGGCGTGTTCGGAAATAGCACCCATGATATTTTATTATTCAAAATATTTACTAACATTATTGAAACTAGAAATAAATATTTACAGTAAATGCTTATTTTCATTTAAATACAGCAATAAGTTAAAAATTCAATAAATTACATTCGAAGTCATTATTATCTTTTTGCCACAGACGTATAAAGAGACCGAATTCAAAATCGGAACTTCGAAAGGGCTGGTCTTTGTCTCTCTTTCTTTCTAGTGCCGGGAAAGAGATAGAGTGTTAATGTTTCGAATTGTATGATTAACTCAAGGCTGAATAAGATATTCGCGGCTTTTTGAAAACAAAAATTAAAAAGTTACTTTGTCTCACTCAGTGAGCAAAATCGCATTTTGCTCACTGATTTCAGGCAGCAAAACCTACATGTTTGAGCTGCTGAAGTGAAAACGATATTGTTCTAGATGGTAGCCCAAGTAGACCGCCACATTTCCACTGAAATGTTTTTTTAATCATCAAATAAGTCTTCCCACCCAGGGCGGGATGGGATCACTGTCAGACTTGTACTGACGTAATTCCATAGTGATTCTTCAATAGCTTTTTACGTTCCAGGGTCACGGTTACCTGATGAGACAGTCCCGCGACCCCGGCAGGCTTTGGCCCTCGAAGTGGGCTGACAACTCTTTGCGCGTGAAACACGATGTGCCGTCTACCCTAGCATGGTCCATGATCAGACAGCGAGTCACCCATTAGGTACTCGCCATGATTCGCATGCCAACGAAATGCTTACATGGATTGTGGCTATATCTCTATCTCTAGCATAATACCAACCAGCATACATTTTGTTAACCACACAGTGGAATAGGTACAGAAGGCAACCCTTAACTTGGTTGCAGACGTCGGCATCGGTAACACCACCGGGCCGTTGAGAAGCCACAAGTTGTTCACTGTGTTATAAAACTTTCGAGTTCCAGCCACAGTTCTAAAGTCACTTTGTATTTGCACATTCAACACTTGTGGAAATGTTCAATGTTATTAGTAAGCTAAGTACTTTTATTTTATTTAAATTCTCTTAATAAAGTATTCCTAATAGTTTTATTTTTCTTGCAAAACACGTGACAATAAAATAAAGATAGTCTTTGTCTAAGATAAACAGTTTTATTATAATTTTCCCGCCAGTAAAATTATATCCGTCTTCAGTAGATTAGCCAATAACGAGCCTACAATCACTTCTCATTGTGTAATCTAGTTTCCAATGCGCTAGGTTTATGACGATTACTAACAGCTAAGTTAAGGCATAGTGTAACTGATCATAGCATTATTAACATTAGCGTAGAACGTATACCTAGCGACATTTCATACAAACGTCCTTATTTTTCGAAATAACTGAACCTATTTTAATGAAACCTCATATCCATAAGACTGCAGGATACATAAGTGTAAAAGCGTTGCGGTGCTTGTCGCGGGTTTGATGCATGGTCAACTTATGAATAATTAAAAACCTAATTTTCATTAATTATCACATGTTAAATACTGATTCTAATCTGGTTTACTCAGTTCTAAAAATAAAGAGACCTAGCTTAAATATTAAGTCTGAATTAATCCAATGAAGTCGTTCGTATCTGTGAGTTTATAAAACGAAAGAATTGAAGTGATTTGTCCAAATCGTACGAGATGGTACCTACATCAGTTGGAGAACCCTTAGCTTTCTTTATGGAGCTCATTTATATTGAGAGTTGAGCCCCCTACCAATGAGCCGCGGTCCTTGCCTACTGTATTGATTTGAATAATCTCGAATTTAGTCAAGAAAATTCGGTTTCTAGTACTCGTATGTCGCTGGAAACGTGAATAAAACATATCGACTGATTGACATAATTATAATTATATCTACCTTTTTTGTACGTAGTAAAATCATCAAATGAGTCCTCCCATTCTTATTACTAGCGGATTCTTACTGGCTAAAATCAACGGTGTTCCTTCTATAGCCTTTCGCGTTCCAGGGTCACGATTACCTGATGAGAGAGTCCCGCGACCCTGGCAGTCTTTGGCCCCCTAAGGAGGGCCCGTCAGACAGCTGACAAGAGTCCCTGGAAGGTATGCGGGAAGGCTTTTGCCCAGAAGTGGGTCAGCATAGCATAAATGTGCCTGTTTACGACTTACAACTCCTAAGTAAACGCCGTCACTAACCCACCACTGCTGCCTAGATATGAGCGCCGCGCCGGCGCGCCGCCGTCGCCGTGAATTCGGTCGGCGCGCCGCCGCCGAAAGAAACGCGCGGCGCGCCGCCACGACGAGTCGCAACTTGCTTTCTCGCTTGCACGCGCGTCCTGATGGCATTCGGCGTTTGTTCGCTCTAGCCTCTTTGCTACACTCACTACGTAGCTTATGCCAGACACGTTAGTGCCTTTTCACACGTTCCGGTTGCCGGGTAGCCGGTGCCGGGTAGCCGGCGGCGCAGTGTATGGCATGTACTATAGCTTTCACACGTACCGGCGTAATTTGCCATACCGGCACCGGCTACCCGGCAACCGGAACGTGTGAAAAGGCACTTACAGTATACTTGCGGTAATTCAGACTTGCGCAAGTATACTGAAACGTGTGTGGGAAGATACTTGCACACATTTCTAAGGGACGACACAACGACGTCAAGTCAATCGAATTGCATCATTATTTCTTAGTGGCAAGGTTCATTTTCACTTGTGGTTGGAATCAATCAAATCGCGTCACATCACGCCATGGTTAAAGTCCCTAACATGGTCACTGTCCTATGTTTGTGCAAGTCTCGATTTGTACAAGTATACTGGTACGTGTATAGTCGTCTCTACACAGTCAAGTGTATAAATTACCGGCCAAACTCGATTTCAGGATAAACTAGTCTGGCCTAGGCAAAACTAGTTCTTCCTTCACAAGAGAAATCGACGGAGCCCCGCTTAGCGGGGCTCCTACTTCTGGGTATCGTCAACCTTGTCTTAGTCATTCGTGACCTAGACTAGGGTTAACGGGCTCGCCGCAATCGCGGCGGTAAGATCCCTCTTTGAGGAGTGGCTGGATAGGTCCCACGGCGTCCTCATCTACTGCTTGACGCAAGTCCTCACCGGACAGTGGGCACGGATGCTTCGGGAGGTACCTGTGTCGGATAAGGAGGGAGGAAACGTCTGGTTGTCACCACTGCGAGGACCGCCCGGAGGACACGGTGGAGCATACGATGTAGAACTGCCCCGCTTGGGCAGAGCACCGCCGTGTCCTGACGCAGGCGATAGGCGACGACCTCGACATTGGTCGCCGCCATGCTGCGGGGCGAGACGGAGTGGGAGGCAGTCGCCTCGTTCTGCAAAGCAGTCATGCTCGCGAAGGAGGAGGCGGGACGCGCGAGGGGGAACCCTCGCCCACGGCGCAATGGTAGACGCCCACGGCGTCGGAATTCGCGGGACGACCTCCGGCCACGGTAGGCGCGGGCATGCGGGTGGCGAGTAATGGGAGACTCGTCGTCCTCCTCGCCTGACAGTCCCTCCCGCCCTGCCCTGGGTAAGAGGACTCATTTGATGATTTTACCACGAAAAAAAAAACTAGGGTCAAGAGCAAACCCAGTTCACATAAAAAAAAAATAGGTAGTGCTTTGATTAAAAACTCTGTCTCGCATCTTAAAATACTGAAACAATTATTGTTTTTAGTAAACGTAATCTCTAATTGTAGAAGACTAAAATTGTAATTAACAAATACTTTTCTTTATAAAACTTTTTTTGGTACCTATCAACAACATGATTTTCTTCATTTTTCTTCTTAAGAAATCTCTCCCTAATAAAAAAACTAAGGCGCACGGCCGGACGCGACGCGCCGCCGCGACGCCGCCGCCGCCGTGAAAATATACAGGCCGCGCCGCCGCCGTGGAATTGGCCATCGGCGCTCATATTGCTGCCCCAAGTAAAATCCTCGCGAATTAAAAAACTTACAAAAGTTAGAAACCAATGTTTCAGTCAGCTGAAGTTTTGATAGTCGGTCACGCGAAAAATTCAAATGTTCAAGAACTTTGCCAGAACTGAAAAAACACCAATAAAATTTTACGATTGCAATCAGAAAGTTTGGCCGTACTTCCTGTTTTAGTTCTAGGTTTTAATTGAACTGTGGATGATAAGATTTTATTCGGGTGATAACTTTACTTGGCTATTTTATTAAATTTTAAACAAAAGTTAAGCATTGCCTTACAACGTAGCAACACCGCAGCTTACAGTCGTAATAAAGGCTCTTTTCCAGCAACAATAAATTGCAATCTATTAAGTCAGTGATTTGATGTGAAAAATAATGGACACGTTTTTTTTCTTTTGTTAACCTTTTAACCGCTAACGTCGGATATAATATTCACGATTTTTGTTGTTTTGTTTGATTTCATTGCATCTATTTGATCTATTCTATATCTCTCTGTTTATGTAGATAGACAGATAATTATAATACTTCTTATTGTACACCATAATATTTTACAAATTGGAGCTTAAGAGGAGCAATAAGAGAGAAATTTTACTCCACCGATTCGTAGCCTGGCGATGGGGCCATGGGGGCACGACAATTGACATGAAGTCTGGCGTTTGTAAGGTTAAATCAGTAAATATTTACTAAAATAAAATGCATCGAAATTCGATGATGCGGACTTGAGATTTCCACGCACAATATGACACCACGGCATGACGTATTGGGAATTTTAAAAACTTCATATCTTCGTCAATTTTTAACAAAACAAAAGAAAAAAAAGGGTCAATTATTTTTTTGATCATCTATCCGATGGACTAATTATATTATTAGACTTTTTGGTACACAAGCCTTTAGGTAATTGTGAGAGTGTAGAAATTATTACCTACTTACAAGTGGTCATCTCTTGACCAAGGACCATGCCCGGGTCGAGACGGCGCGTTGTGTTCCACGCGCGCTTGAAAGAGCGTCAGCAAGATGACGGGCCCCCCCTCTAGAGGGCCAAAGCCTGCCGGGGTCGCGGGACTTATCTCTTTACCGTGACCCTGGAACAAAAGGGCTATTGAAGGACACCGTGGATTTTAGTCAGTACAAGTCTGACAGTCCCTCCCTGCCCGGGGTGGGAGGACTCATTTGATGATATTACCAAGCTAAAAAAAAAGGTGGTCATCTCTTATTTATAAATTTTATTAACCAATGTACTTAGGTAATTACATTTTGGGTAATCCTACTCTCCCTGAATACATATTTGATGTAATTAGGTACTTCACAATTATATATGATGTAGTCATGTAAATAAATATACCTATCTAAAAATATTACATTTCTTAGAGAAAAAAGAAGCTAAGCACATAAATTACTTATATTTATTAGAGATCCTTTTTAACTGAACTCTTTTATGTTACCCACTTACAATAACAATAAATATTCTATTTAATGTAATAAAAACAATCCTAGTGTAAAGTCCGCTTTCGACTACAAGTTTAAATTGAAAAACTTCGTAAAACTATTGAACCACAAACTTACCAAAGTCTTCCTGCGGATTGTAAACATCACTTACCTTCACGTTATTTTCAGTATCCATACTTTTCAGGATTCAGGAAGCATTCAAACTTTTAACCTACCCTTTTGTCCGAGAACATGTCTATTGGTCCAGTGGACCAATAGACTTATTTCTGCTTGATATTGCAAAATACGTGGACCAGGTCCACGTATTTTGCAATATCAAGCAGAAAACTTTAAAGAGAAAATCTGGTAGATCATATTGAAGTTAAGTATAGGTACAAACGGCGACGTATAAAACTGTATACATATCCAATATAAACTGAACTCGCTTTGTACGATTTTCTCTAACAGAAACGGTTAGCTAGTACTGGTTATGCATAGCTTGATAGTCGCTCTGCGTACTGCTCGAGCAAAGATGGCACATACCTTGTTACCTCGGAATGAGGTTGCTTCTTTACCTACTTAAATAGCAGAGCATGACCCAAGAAAATCTCTTCCATTTTCTATGTTCCGTGCTCCGGGTACAATTGTTTCGAGCTGTGGATCTTATTAAAGTAATGCATTTATTATAATCTTGGCTAAGACTTGAACGTGTATTGGAAACATTTGTGAGATTCTACTAAGTAGTGTTTTATAAAAAACAAATTATAATTCTATAAAAAGTTCTAGGAGAACAGGATCAAAACTTTTTATCGAGGGGAATAATTTTTGTCGCGAACTTACAAACAACCCACTGTTTGGATATAAAAAGTAACATAAACCAACTTCCAAAATTTATACGTATTTTATGAGTTTATAACATAATCTCTTTCTGGCCACTAAAGGGCACAGAATGAACCCTCGGGTCCTAATCTAACTATTTAACCTAAAATAGGAACCTTTATAAATCAAAAGATTTGCGTAAACTACAGTTGACTTACTTACATACTGAATGGAAACTGGTAGACAAAATTAAATGTAAAACATAAACATAGACAGACATTGTAATGGGCGACTCGCTGTCCGATCATGGTCCATGCCCGGGTCGATGGCGCGTTGTGTTCCACGCGCGCCTCAAAGAGTGTCAGCACAGTGACGGGGCCCCCTTAGAAGGCCAAAGCCTGCTGGGGTCGCGGGACTAACGAGCTACTACCGTGACCACGGAACGTAAAGGGCTATTGAAGGACACCGTGAATTTTAGTCAGTAGTCTGACAGTCCCTCCCGTCCTGCCCTCGGTGGGAGGACTCATTTGATGATTCAGCCACGTTAAAAAAAATCTGACATTTTTGTTTAAATACTTTTACTAATGACTTCTCCCCGTGTCACCTTCAAATTTAACTGCTAAAAGCTGCCTATAACTGTCTCCAGATACCCATCTATCTCTGTACCAAAATTCATCAAAATCGATGGAGTTATTTAGGCATAAACGCGTATCAAACCAACATATTAGTTAGGATATCTTTTGGAGTCTATTTAGAGAGATTTTAATTTAATGACAATAGGCTTGCTCCTATTACCTGGAACTTGTAACTGTAACATAACACAACTGTAAAACATAGATGTAGTACACATAAGCATTTCACTATCTTTCATGAGACAAAGTTTTGAAATTGTGTGTTGAGATTAAAATCAAAATAAACGAAGCCTTATATCCACCACTCTAGCGTCTAAAAATAAAAACTCTAAATAAAGTCCACTCATTTAAGTGGCCTTAAACCCTCCACGGTTCAGGTAAAGGATGGAATAAGAATTCCCGCTTACCATTAAGCTTCCATTATGACAAAGTAAATATTTAAGAAATGTTTAACATTCCGTTTAAGAGTGATGGGAAAACGTCTGGAAGAGAAATCTCCTCTACCCGCGTCTCTCTGCGGGTATCTTTCAGTCCCTCTATTTATTTTCCCCTCACTATGGCAGTTGTCTCACCACCAGCGAGGAAGCGACTAACTATCGGCTATCTTCTTGCTAAAGAAACGTGCAATAGATTTATACATTCTGTGTAAACAAAAGGGATGCTTAAATATATTCATGATTGATCAATCACACTGCCCCGGCGAGGACTCACTCCCAATAACTTATCGCTAAGCGACAAGGGCTATCAAAGATAGTATTACCTACTCGCTCAGCTATACTAGCTTGGCGATTAGAACTCTCGCTGATAGACCAACTAGCGGTAATTTGTAAGTGCGAATTTGGGTGCACTATACGATTAGAACTATCATAGCTGTCTAGATCAGACGAAAATGATGATGATGATGATGGCCCCGAGCGAGTGATGCAAGTAATTGCCCGTGGCACTCTTAGGCCGAGACTCCACCAAAGCTGTGCGAGTCGAGACGTGTTTCGAACAACCAATAGAATTGCGTTATTGACACAGCTCAACTCCGCCTCAACTCCGCAACGCAATTCTATTGGTGGTTCAAAACACGTCTCGACTCGCAAAGCTTTGGTGGAGTCTCGGCCTTACAGTCACTGATAGTCTAGTAACAAAACTATCGGAACTATAAACTCGCTGCTCGCTAACTCGTTTTGAGTCGCTCGCATTACCACTCGTTAATCGCCTGCTTCGGGACAACAGGGAATTAGAGTAAATCAGCGAGAATAAATTACCGCCATCCAAAACATTTAAAGATATTAATAGATTTGAAGATACCGAGATCACTAATTCACTTTCTTAACTCGACTAAAAATCTCAACTCTGAAATGTTGATTAATGGACTTTGCATGGAACTATTAAGTGCTAATTTAAGCTCCTCGGGTTCTTAGTTACTCGCTGACTGTGTCGACTGTAAAGTTTTCAAGGACTTGTGTGACTTATGAAGTTTATGATTGTTTAGAGATCACGCAGCGAGATCGCGGGACTAACTTCGTTTGAACATGCGGACTGTACTGTACGCGTGATTAGGGGAAAAGGCTACTCTTTGGATTATATCCTGAAATATACACGTGTATAGTTGGTACTTACATTCTGTGGACTTACCTACTGCAGAAACTGAACCATATTCAAGCCCCATTCACAAAGTGGTAGGTAGTGTCGTATACTATGTAGGTAGGTCAATGTCTTAACTTTGTAATAATAATTAGGTTGTGGGTATTTAATAAAAGTCAGTCTTGGTCAACCCGTCTTTCATTTACGACATGGTGGCAGCGGTGTTGAGTAATTAATTGAAATTAACATTCAATAATCCCGATTTATGTTCAAAAATACCGTAAAAGTGATAGTAATGTTACTGTACACACAGTAATACTCATTCCAGTTCAATGATAGTAAGTAAGTAAGCAACGTTAAGTCGTGTAAGTTTAAGTAACTAAATTAAGGACGTCACTACTATACATTCTGTAGGTTGGTAGGATGGATTATAATTTATTACTTTTGTAAATAGTTTTCAATTTTTTGTCGTGCTAATATAGCCGCCGGTCTGCGTACGCGTTGAATTGGTGAGCCTTGTAGTGAAATGGGTGGGATTACGTCATCGCTTGTCCCGGGGCTCATATCGCCATCACTTTTGGGACTACTCCAAGTCTCATCATCGCTCATCTGATCATGAGAAGGGCCAGTAGTTACATTGCTATCGGTTGGCAGCTTAACCAGATGCCGCCGGTTCCGTCTAAATGGCCTACCTGTATTGTCTACGACAAAATAAGAGCGAGGCTGTGCCGCGCGACCTACGACTCGTGCAGATTTGCGCTTGCCATCGTCAGTGACGAGTACCGGTTGACCGGCCGATAACATCGGTAGCGGTTTTGTTCGCCTATCATAATACGTCTTATCGGCACGCTGTTTACGTAACATTTCCTTGTAGTCAATCTCATTATCTCGACTTGGCTTCAACTTTTCAACGTGCAATGGTAACCTAGTATTCAGTCGCCGCCCCATTAATAGTTCTGACGGCGAACTGATTCCATTACGTGGCGTAGCTCTATAGTTTAACAGACCTAAGTAGAAGTCTGTCCCCGAGTTTATTGACTTTATCAAAATATTTTTTATTATTTGAACACTCCTTTCACTTTGCCCATTTGATTGAGCATAGTTTGGCGAACTAGTAGTGTGCTCAATGCCCCACTCAGAACAAAATTTTTCGAACTCTTTAGATGCGTAAGCCGGACCGTTGTCAGACACTAACTCCTGCGGGATCCCGTGCCTCGCGAATTGATCTCGCATGGCGGTCACTACCGCCTTCGTACCTATGTTTGTCAACGGATTCACTTCTATGTAATTGGAAAAGTAATCAACGATTATTAGAAAATACTTCCCTGCGTACTGAAATATGTCTGTGAGCCTACTTTGACCCACGGCAAGGGCGGTATTTGATGCGGCTTGAGCGGCTCCCGCGCGGGACGGTGAGCGCGCTCAGTGCATGCGTGACACCGGCGCACCATCTCCTCCACGTCACGTGACATACCTGGCCAGAACATCACCTCGCGAGCGTGGCGCTTGCACCTGTCTATGCCCATGTGACCGTCGTGTAACCTACTCAGCATTTCCGACCTAACACTTTTCGGTATATAAACTAGGTTATCTCTGAATATGATTCCATCAATAAAACTAAAGCTACCTCTATACGACCACTGCCCTCTCACTCGTTCGTCGACTGAATATTTATTCAGCGGCCACCCTTCTTGTATGTATTGTATAAGTAATTGACATTCTGTATCCTTTTTCGTGGCGTTTTTAATAAGATTTGTTTTGCTGACACTGAAACGAATGTTTTCTATCAGAAAACACGATTGTTCTTCTACTTCCTCACATACTTTTTCCGATGTAAGTTCCGGTATTGCCGCTCGCGATAAGGCGTCGGCTATGTACATGTATTTCCCTGGTTTATATATGACGGTAAAATCATAGCCTTGTACGCGTAGCATCATGCGTTGGAGACGCGCGGGAACCGAATCGAGCGGTTTTTTAAACAACGCCTCCAACGGCTTATGATCGGATTCCACAGTGACGTCATGACGTCCATAGACGTACTGATGGAACCGCTCGAGAGCGTAGACAATCGCGAGCAGCTCCTTCTCTATCTGCGCATACCTGGTCTGCGCGTCGGTAAGCGTAGCGGAGGCGAACTCGACCGGACGGCCTGCCTGCATTAGCACAGCCCCCAGTGCGCGCGCACTCGCGTCTACCGACAGTAGCACGGGCTCGCGCGTCGAGTACAGCGCCAGCACGGGCGCCGCGCACACTGCGCGCTTCAACTGCGCCACTGCCGACTCCTGCGCCGAGTCCCATACCCACTCGCTATCTTTTTTCAATAGATTGCGGAGCGGAAGTGCTAACTCTGAATAACTGGGGATAAATTTGGATAGGTAGTTTATCATGCCCAAAAATCTCTCAAGCGCTGGCCTATCTTCCGGAGCTGGCATTTTTTCTATCGCTTTTATTTTATTTCTATCTATGGCCATGCCCTCCTCGCTAAAAATGTGACCTAAGTAACTCACTTGTCTCACTTGAAACTCACATTTGTCTTGGTTAAATTTTATACCAACCTCTCGTGCCCTATCTAGCAATTTCTTCAGACGTTCATCGTGCTGGGCTTTGTTTGAGCCCCAGCAGATCACGTCATCGATGAAAGAGTCAACTCCCTCCAGGTCTTCAAGTATCTGACGGATTTTATGATGGAAAACCTCTGAAGCGCAGTTGATTCCATACGGTAACCGCAAAAATTGGTATCTACCGAACGGTGTCCCGAAGGTACAAAGGTCAGCGCTGGCATCGTCAATTTCTACCATCCAGAACCCCGAACGAGCATCTAACTTACTGTAATATTGCGCCCCTTGGAGCTTGGTTGCGATCTCTGTGAGCGTCGGCAGAGGGTAGTGCGCGCGCCGTACGACGCGGTTCAGTGGCCGCGGGTCGAGACACACGCGGATGGTGCCGTCCTTCTTGGCCGCCACTACAATACCGTTAACCCACTGTGTCGGGTGAGCCACCTTACGGATCACTCCCATTTTCTCCATGCGCACCAATTCTTGCGATAACTTGTCGCGAACCCCTATGGGTATTTTTCTAACTGGACAGACTGACGGCTGGGCGCACTGATCTATTACAATGGTATATTTACCGGGTAATTTACCTAAACCTTGAAACAAGTCTGCATAGGAATCTAGGTTGAGGGAGAATATACGCTTCACCATTCCCAGCTCTTCACAAGCATATCTACCTAACACACTTTGGCAATCGAAGTCGGCAATAATGAAGCGTAATATATACTCAGCGTTTTTATACGTACATTTCAAATAACAATGACCAGCTATCGGTATATAATTGCCACAAAATGATTGCGCCCTCGTGTTATCTGAACTTATTATTTCGTTTGGCAGCCCTAGTTCCTGAAATGTATTTAGTGAAATTACATTTAAATCTGACCCTGAATCTAACTTAAAACTTTCACTAGCCCCGGTACATTTAAAAATCAAAGTTTCATACCATTTTGAGTCCTTACGATCCATCTTGCCCCATAGCGAAGAAACATAGTACAACCGCAAAAGCAAAAGTTTTGTTTCAAATTCATTTTCTTTTTTTTTTTATTTAGATTAAGAAGTAGTCGTTCGATAATTGCATTTGTCATAAAACTAATATATAATTATATTCGTATAATAAGAAGGGGGCTGGCTCTTGCAAATCAATTTTTACCTTTCGCAGAAGTCGGAGAATAAAACGCTCTGTGTAGGTACAATCTTGAAAGTGTTACCTGCCATGTTGTTGCTATCAATTTTTATTTCCTGTAAACTTGCAATCGCTTCATTCTGTGCCATTGTGGGTCCATTATCCATATCTTGACGATTTTATTTTCCGTCAATCGAGGGTGTTTTGCAGCATCTATACATATAATAAAATAGTAGGAAAGTCAAAACTGTACATTGAATGTTTTTTGAAAAGAATACTTGGGGTGTGATCTACAATCGATACCGAAGCCAAAAATATAGTTTTTAGAATTTTTGTCTGTTTGTCTGTTTGTCTGTTTGTCTGTTTGTCTGTTTGTCTGTATGTATGTCCGGGATAAACTCAAAAAGTACTGCACGGATTTGAATGATTTTTTTTTTGTTGTATAGGTATTAAGTCTGGCCAACACATAGGCTATAATTTATCTTGGAAACTTGAACACCTGGTGCAGAACCGCAACGGACCAGCTAAACTATAAGAGATACAAAAATGGTGCGATAGCAAAAATTGTTCCGCGTGATGAGCATTTTCTGCTGAGGGAATAAATTTGAAGATCTGGAACACCTGATGTGGAACTCCAAGAGCCCAGCTACACTATAACATTTACAGGAATGACGTCTTAGCAAAGTTGTTCACCCTGATGAGCACTCTCTGTTGACGTATAAAAATTGAAGAACTGGAACACCTGATGTGGAACACCAAGAGCCCAGCTACACTATTACATATACAGGAATGACGTCTTTGCAAAGTTGTTCAGCCTGACGATCACTCTCTGTTGACATATAAAAACTGAAGATCTGGAACACCTGATGTGGAACACCAAAAGCCCAGCTACACTATAACATATAAAGGAATGACGTTTTAGCAAAGTTGTTCAGCCTGATGAGCAGTCTCTGTTGACGTATGAAAATTGAAAATCTTGAACACCTGATGTGGAACACTAAGAGCCCAGCTACACTTATAACATATATAGGAATGACGTCTTAGCAAGAGTTGCTCAGCCTGATGAGCACTCTCTGTTGACGTATAAAAATTGAAGATCTGGAACAGCTGTTGTGGAACTCCAAGAGCCCAGCTACAAAGGAATGACGTCTTAGCAAAGTTGTTCAGCCTGATGAGCAGTCTCTGTTGTACGTCACTAACAAAGTAAGATGCGTATTTTTTTTTGTTTTTTGTTGTTTAAAATCCCATTTGACTAAGACAACACTGCAACACTCAACGTGTTCGTAGTCATGAAACTGTGACAAAGCAAAGGTGTTTCAGGATTGTAATGTAGTCGTCTTCCCCTGGAGGCGACGGCCCTCCACCGCGTCTATCGAGGCGCATCGCCAGGAGAATGATCATCTCATCCGCACGCAAAATACGCCCATATGACGTGGAGTTGCGGATACCAGCCCGCTATACAATACAATACAATCGCCAGGATGAATCCCAGGAAAGAGCTCAGGCGCGATCACAGGGCAATATGGAGAGAGCGACTGTCGCAACCGAGTTCCGGGCACGCCCCAACTAGGGTTGCCTACATTTTTTTGTCAGAATATAGTATATTTTTTTTTAAAAAGCCATAAAAAATATAGTACGCTTCAAAAAAATATAGTATTTTAGTAGGGAAGAATAAAAAATAGACCTAAGTTGTATTTTTACTTATTTATTTTTTTAAAACTATATTTTTTTGCACTTCAAACGTGTTCGTAAATTGCAGGAAGTTTTTTTATTTTACTAATTTTAGTAATGAAATAGAAACGCAAAATATAAACATTTAGCTATTGTACGGAAATATAGTATTTTCGCGTACTATATATTTCTTCAAAAGTATATAGTACGGAGACCCTAAATATAGTACAATGGGTACTATATATTATAGTACGGTTGGCAACCCTAACCCCAACCGCGGTGGTAAGACCCGTCTTTAAGGAGTGGCTGGATAGGCGTCACGGCGTCCCGCCTGACCTACCACATGACGTAGGTCCTCAACGAACACGAAAGTTTCGGGAGGTAGCAGTGTCGGATAGGGAAGGAAGAATCGCCTGGGTGTCACCACTGCGTGGATCGCCTGGAGGACACGGTGGAGCATACGGTGCAGGACTACCCGCTTGGGCAGAGAACCGCCGTGTCCTCACTACGACGATAATCGGTGACCTCTCGTGCTTAGTATTGGTCGAGACCTGATGCTGCGGGGCGAGACAGAATGGGAAGCAGTCGCCTCCTTCTGCGAAGCAGTCATGATAGCGAAGGAGGAGGCGGGACGCATGAGGGAGAGGACAATGTCCACCTCCAGCCCAGCCGCAGCGGTAGACGCCGATGGCGACAGACGTCGCTACACGATCTCCAGCCACTCTAGGCGCGGCCATGCGGGCGGCGAGTAAGAGTGCACGTTGTGTTCCACGTGATGTATTACCATGCTAAAAAAAATGTAATCGTCTGAATGTACCATGTCGAACAAAAAAGCCATTGAGGCCGTGGACAGAACACTTTGAGACATTCGCCATGATGATAGACCCATTGACAATATCACGGTAGGTACTGTTCTCCGGAAAATTCCGGCAGACACTGCCCGTTGTAAGAAGAATTGATAAGTTACGTATTCGGTGTCCCGTCAAGTATAACACTTCAGGAAAAATCTTGGTTTGATCGTGCGATACTAAAAAAATTACCGAACCGCTGCAATAAATGAAAACATATTAGCAGAAATTGTTGGGAATGATGTGGTTCACACGTCATACAATAACGTCGTCAATCAGGATGATGCCAGCAACTACCCACTCGAGATTTTAAATTCATTAACTGCCTGTGGTCCTCGAGCTCATAAAATAACCTAAAAGTAATAATAATGCTTCTAAGAAATCTAACTCCACCAAAATTGTGCAATGGAACGCGACTAATAGTTACTGCATTACACAGAAATTTAAGCGAAGCTGAAATTCTCACCGGATGTGGCTCAGGGGAAACTGCATTGATACCGTGAATACCACTCATCTCCAACAATTTCCTTTTCCAGTTCAAACTCACACAATTCCCGGTAGCCGCTTACTTCGCGATGACCATAAATAAGTCCCAAGGACAGACCCTGAAGGAAGCTGATGTCGACCTAAGGTCCAACTGTTTTTCCCACGGCCAACTTTATATAACACATGCTCGCCTGCCAGTAATGCTGACCAGCTTTTTATTTTAGCACCAGAGGGAAAAACTACCAAATGTCGTATATAAAGTGTTGTGTCTGGAAGTTTTCATTTCATTTGCTTTAAAGTTTGTTATAGATTCTATAACAAACTTTAAAGTGGGACATCAGGTACCTACCCTCACTTTCTCAACGAATTAAAAAAGAGAATATTGGTATAGGTGCCATAAAACCAAATACAATGCGGACGAAGTCGCGGGCAACAGCTAGTAGTTAATAAAAACAAGCCGTTCGGGATTCTAAAACATTTAATCACTAAGAGATTCGCCCCTTGCGACAACTTAATCTCTGTATTCTTGAACAGCCACTACTACATTTCTAGAAACGGTAAGAATAGTGTAGCAAAATAAATCTTATTGCACAAATAATCATCCATTGTTTTTAGTTCGGCATTTAAAGACTCATTTAATTTTTTTTTACCGAACAAAGTATACTATTATTTTATCGTACAGATCTATCAAAGTTGAAATTTGAAATTTGAAATTTACTTTCCAAGCACACCCTACACAATTACACATACCCCACGCTATCATAGTTCCCATGGGACGAAAATAGTCCCAGGTCATCACGGCCCGGGAAGGGTGACGCAATGTCGTCCGGGGAGGATGACGAGGCTGCGATACGAGTATAAGATCGAGTGCACAACCACGTTGTGAATATTAACGAACCCCTTGGGTTAGGTCCGGACACACCGACAGCCATGGTGAATTTTAAGCGGAATTAAAGTGTAAACTAAGCATGTGAAGGTCAAGGTTGTAAACATAATATTATGCGGGTTTTGTTTCGCTTTGAGTTAATACCGTTTTACTTTTATTTTTATTTTTCATGGATTCATCATCAGAACTCGAGTTATAAATTACTCATTAGCAGCATGTGCCCAGGAGATAAAATATAATTAGTATACCTTTATCTAGTAGATTTCTTACTATCTTGATTCTATATTTTATTTAATTCAGTTCAGTAGGTACCTAGTTTTTGCATCAAAAAATAAAAATGGCCATTTTCACAAATATTTGTAAATTCCGTGAACTTTACGATTCAATATCAAATTACTTTTACTGCTTTGTATAAGACATAAGATCATTTTTAGGGTTCCGTAGTCAACAAGGAACCCTTATAGTTTCGCCATGTCCGTCCGTCCGTCCGTCCGTCTGTCCGCAGTTTAGCTCAGAGACGCACAGTCCTAGAGAGGTGTAATTTGGTGTAAATATACGGATTTGTTGTGCCGAAAAAGTGGTAAAATAAAATCTCGTAAAATATTTTTTTTTAGGGTACCTCCTGTACACGTAAAGTGGGGATGTTTTTTTTTTTTCTCGCGTACCATTAGTGTGGGGTATCATTAAATAGGTCTTTAAAAAATATTGATAGTTTCCATTAACAATTTTTTGATAAAAAAATTCGTTTGTGTAATATTAAGCTTTAAAGTGCTAAATTTTGCTCGACTCGAGTGTCCCCTCCCTCTACCAGCTAAACGGTTATGTTTGGGGGTGTGAAAAAATTCACAGTAGTAGTATATATAACGAAGTTTAAAAGAAAATTATCATGACTAAGTAGGCTTTACAACTTTACGAGTAATAGTTGACCAACTTATAAAATGTACTTGGATAACATATTTTCTTAAACAAAATGTATCGGAGAACATCCTCTTCAACTGCAAATGTAAGTTTGTCAACTTTATTTTTACAGCTTTATTAGGTATGTTTTTACGGTATGTTTTTTGGGGATAGGTAGGTTTTTATCGTCAACTATTTTTAACTTACTTCAAAAAAAGGGGGAGGTTCTAAATTCGTCGTACCTAATCTTTTTTTTTATATATTTTCCCGGATTTCTCAAAGACTCCTGGACCGATATTGAAAATTCTTCTTTTTAAAATTAAATTCAGCGAATCAGTTTAGTTAATTCGCATAAGTATTTTGATGGGCAACTACGGAACCCTACACTGTGCGTGGCCCGACACGCACTTGGCCGGTTTTTTATCTATAATTTGCCTCATTGCCTAGAAATTGCCGTCTGTTTAATAAGATCAAGAGACCCTTTTCCCTCAGTCGACTAAACTAAGGAACAAACACTATTTACATTACGACTCGCGAAGGAAATGGAAAATTGTAAATAACTAGGTATATGTTTAGGTACGAATACCTAGTGAAAGTGTCTCGAACAACAGTGTACGGTAAGCCTTGGGGAGCTGCTTGTAGTTTTTACAATGGATTTTCACAATAGTCTACATTCCGAACAATACGTAGAACGAGCCCGCGGAAATGAAAAACAACTTTTAATAAATACATCGGAGTAAAATATTCCTATCTAGACCAGCGATATTAAAGAAGAAAAAAGTCTTTTTTTTGTCACTTATTACTTTTCTCACTATATTTAAATTGGGTTCAACAGCTTTCCACGACCAATTACGAAAAAGACTTTATGTAAAAACTTTCAGAATAAATCCCTTTTGACTTTTTCATTAATTTTAACTCTGCCAATTAAATTACGAAGCGACGCTTCAGTGTTAACATTTTTTCTAGGCAAAATCCTTACGCAAATTGTAAAGTACAAATCTCTTGAGAATGAACGGCTTGATTTAATATAACAGAGGAAAGTTGGCGTGGAATGAGGTTTATATCAAAACATGTAGTCAAAAGTGCATATAAATCAGGTTGAGTGAACATTTTGTGCATAGCGAGGCAGCAAGCGGACTAATGCAGCCTGGTCTGAAGTGAAACCTCCGCGGTGCCACACTAATGAATATTTATAAGACTCCTCGACTCCACAAATGAAATTTTCAGAGTATTTTTCTCTCACAATAGATCTCAAGATCGTTGGAGACGTTTGTGCGGATGTTGCCTGACAATGGAGACGTACTCTCGACTTAGGTAGTTAAGTACTAGGTTCGCTGGAAATATCGTTTGAATGTAATACCGCCTACACGTAAGAATATTATTGTTTGTTGAAACAATAGACGGGCCTACGCCAACTTCTTATAATATCTTTGGTTGTATTTATTACTGGCCCTTGGGCACGACAGCTCCCACATTATAACTAGATATTATTATAACCTCATCAATTACAATCGACATTGAAATTTCTAGGACACGATCTAAAAAAACTAGCACGCAATTCCAAATTACAATGAGACAATCATAACTTTCTGAACCGCTTCCTCGTTCTGAAAACGCAAAAAAAGAGTTTCTAGGGTCACATCCTTTTCGATATGACGTGTGCGTTGACAGTGCCTTCTAGTTACACTTTATATAGGAACTTATGCGGTGTTTTTGTTAAGTGTGGTGCATACTGAATGCCGGGGTCGCGGGACTCACGAAGTACCGTGACCCCGGAACGTAAAGGACTGTTGAAGGCCACCGTGGATTTTAGTCAGTACGAGTTTGACAGTCCCTCCCGCTCTGCCCTGGTTGGGAGGATTCATTTGATGATTTTAAAAAAAGTGTAGTGCTTACTAAACTTCACACACGTCGCTCTTGGGAGTCCCAAGTTATTTCACATTTCTACCACATTGCGCGTTGCGATCGACTAGGCAGTCCCCAGTAAGTTCGCACATAGGATTAATTTTTACTTTTACTTACTTTACTTACTTTTTTTACTTACTCTTTTACATATTTTATTTTAATGATAGGTTTGCGATTGACCACTACCTCGCGTGATGGTAAGCAAAGATGTGGTCGATTGTGAACCACGCTTGCCTAGAAGTAACCTGTTCACTCTTGACTTGAAAACCCCAAGGTTATAGCAGTCGGTTAATTAAAATCAGTTCAGTGATTAAGGCGTGAAAGTGGAACAAACAACAATTATATTAGCGTACCTATGTAACTATGTTTAACACGTTATCCTAAACGTACAATTCGCACCAAACAGTGTAAATTGTTTCTAGGACGGCGCGCCCGGCGCCGCTTGCACAGATTGAAAACTAAACTGATTCAACCCACGTCGGGCCGGTCTATTTGCCGTAAGTGACTCACGACGGAGTACTAGCCTATTTGTTTTTATTACAATACACCCGTTCTCAAATCCCTCTATGCGTCCTTGTTACCGGCTCCAACTTTCCGAGGCTACATTAAAAGCTTTGCCACTTTTATTCAGATGGCTTGCGAGTTTTTATTATGTTCTTTGGGTTCTTTTGATTTTTCTGTTTTTATTTTTTAACGCTTTTAAAGGCATTTAACGTTTATTGTTGCGACAACCGCCTTACTATTATTATAAACTAGCTGTTGCCCGCGACTTCGTCCGCGTAGTATTTGGTTTTATGGCACATATACCAATATTCTTCAATAGTAGCTGAGTCTGCAAACTGTACGATTGAGGATTGTGAGGACTTTGGTCGTTTGCACAAGGATACCATGTCGCTTTTATCTCAAAACATACGTAGCATAAATAAGAATTTTGACGGTCTGACAACACTCGTGGAAAGAAGTAATACATCCTGGGATTTTATTGTTCTAACGGAATGCTGGCTTTACAATTCTCCTTTCCTACCAACAATCCATAACTCAGACGGACTCAGAATGAAGGTGTGACGGTTTTTTACCGTTCCCATCTTCAAGTTTCTGTTTCAGAACCCCTAGTCCAAGACGCTAATTGCTTATTGTTGAAACTCAACAATGATACTGTTGTGATCGCTGTCTACCGCCCACCAGCTGTTTGCAACGTCTCAAACTTCTTAGAATCCTTAGACGAAGTACTAAAATCTGTATCTTCTTACAATAATATTGTCTTGACCGGTGACATAAACATCAATATCTCTGACACTAGTAACGATCCACGTGCGTCTGAATATCTGACTTTGCTTGCCTATCACGGTATGCTTCCCGCACACACTCTCTCCACGCATCAAAGTAACTCCTGTCTTGATCATCTTATTTTAAAAACGCGAAGACCTGCATTTTGTTTCGTTGCAAACACTTCTATCACTGATCATGATACTGTTCTGTTATTTCTTGATAATAAAAAATCTAACAATTATTCTGGGCAAAAATGTAGACAGGCTCGGGTTCTGGATTTTGACAAAATTAAATCAGACATACAACAGACTGACTTCAGCGCCATGTATAGTACTCCAAATGTTGATGAAGCTACTGATTTTTTCATAAACACTCTTAACCTAATTATAGACCGGAACTCCATCTCAAAAGATGTGCCTCACCGCAAAAGGTTGAGTAAGCCCTGGATGACCCCAGGGCTCCTCCGATGCCTACGAAATCGGGACAATTTACACACGAAATTAAAACAAGACCCTGGAAATGAAACACTAAAAATTACGTTTAAAAGATATAGAAACTACTGTTCCAAAATACTTAAATCTGTTAAAATTAATTACGATAAAGCCCTTATAACTAATTCTAAAAATAATAACAATAAACTCTGGGAAGCTATTAAAACCATCACTCACACATCTAAAATAAAAACCCATGCTAACGATCTTTTATCATCCTCCAATCCAAAGCGCTCTGTGAATGATGTAAATTCCTACTTTGCCAACATTGGACGTACATTGGCAGAGAAAATAACTATCTCTACACATATTCCCCCACAAACTGATGACCACCCGCCTCATCATAGTACGTTTGTCCTGCTAAGCACAGACGAACTTGAATTAGATACTCTTATTGAGATATTAAGAACTGATTGTGCAGTGGGTTCCGATGGCATTTCGGGTATTTTTCTCAAAAAATTTAAAAATCTGCTCACCCCACACTTAACCCATATTTGTAATTTAGCCTTCACATCTGGCATCTTCCCGAATGCATTTAAGCTGGCTGTAGTGCATCCTGTGCATAAGGGAGGGGATAGAGATCGATCAAACAATTATAGGCCTATTGCAATTTTGCCAACACTTTCCAAATTACTTGAAAGGCTCATAAATAACAGATTAGTTAAGTACTTGGAGCAAAATCATCTGCTTTCTTCCTCCCAGTATGGTTTCCGTTCTGGAATTTCTACAAACGATGCTGTGCTAGATCTTACTACTAACATCATGTCAAATTTGGACAAGAAACATTTTCCTGGACCTAGCAAAGGCTTTTGATACGATCTCTCTCCCCAAACTTATTGGTAAACTGGAAAGGATCGGTATAAGAGGCACCCAACTCGCACTCCTAGAAAGTTACCTTACAGATAGACGCCAACGCCTTAAGATCGGAGATTGGTCGAGTGACGAGCTCTCTATTTCGTACGGGGTCCCCCAGGGCAGTATTTTGGGGCCGACCCTTTTTCTCATTTACATAAATGACCTTTGTCGATTAACTTTACCCAATGCATCCATATTCACCTACGCGGACGATACTGCCTTACTGTTTCACGGTGACTCCTGGGAGCATGTATTCCAAATATCACAATTAGGACTCGACCTGGTTACGAACTGGTTAGCTCATAATCTTCTCACCCTAAATGTTGACAAAACGAAATACCTGACCTTTTCTCTATCTGCTGCAGGGAAACCTCCTATCTCTCTTTTCTCTCTGATAGCCCACTCCTGTACTTTGTCTCCACGAACTGCGTGTAATTGTCCCTGCCTTACCCACAGTAATTTAATTAAATATCTTGGTATACAGATAGATGATTGCTTGTCGTTCCGTGCACAGATAGACACACTCACTTCACGAGTACGAAGATTAATTTATATTTTTAAATCCCTTCGTTTCGTTGCTGACACTAAAGTACTGAGACTTGTATATTTTGCCCTCTGCCAATCGCTGTTACAATATTGTATACCTGCATGGGGCGGAACATGTAAGACCCATTTGCTGAAATTGGAACGAGCCCAAAGGGCAGTCCTGAAAGTTGGTTGGCGGTTGCCTTTCCGCTTTCCTACCACCGATCTGTATAATAAATGTTCTGTTCTCTCCGTTCGTAAGCTATTCATTTTAAATCTTGTTCTGTTGACACATTCCAGAACTCCTTATGACCCTTCCAGATTTAGCTCCCACCGTCGCAAAGATACTGTCTGTCCCTCGATCCCTACGAAATCTCGTTCAGCCCAGCGTAGTTTCCCTTTTCTTGGTAGTCACGTCTATAACAAGACCAATAAAATATTGAACATATATCACATGGCTAAATACCAATGCAAAAAAACTGTAACGGACTGGCTGCTAGAATTGGATTATGCCGGGACTGAGGAAATCCTAAACATTGCGAGATAATTTCGTCTATCGGACACATTTACACAAACGTTCTCCATTTTGTAACCCACACACACAATCATCACACACACAAGCGCGCACACACTCTGGCACGTAGGTTCTCTTACCCAGTATTCTGTCGGGATGTTGGGTGGGGGACTTACATATGACACACGACATTCTCCATACACACAATACCTCTCAAAGACTCAAAACTCAATCACCAAACCGTTTCTATTTTATTTTTTCCTATTATAGTAATGTTACTTCTTTCTTTTTTGCATTTAAATTTGTTCACTCTCAAATTTTGGTTGTTTTACCTTATTTTAATTATTATTCGTGTAGTGTATTTTTAGTAAGTGTATTTATTTTAATACGGATATCGAGTGTGAGCCTGGAGATCTGTCACACAGGTCCAGTACCCAATATAGACTCCAGCTCTCACAAAGGTTGATTCGCTATGCTTTATGTAATTACTGTAACAACTTGTGACCAATATTGTACCTTTTTGAGAGAAATAAACAAATTTATTATTATTATTATTATTATTCTGTCTTGAGGGTACCTGATGATGTTCCACTTTTTGTTATCAGGGGTGTAAATAAGAGAGATCATTTAAGAATGAGACAGTAAAAAGTACTTATATTTCGTAAAAAAATAAAACATGTCAGACAGTAAAAAGTACCTACTTATATTTCGTAAAAAAATAAAACATACTTAAAAAATAGACAAAAAATGAAAATGAAAACTTCCAGACACAACACTTTATGTAAGACGAGTCGTTTTTCCTTCTGGTATTAAATATAAAAGATAATATTTAATATAATGTTTGTATAAATTTAATAAAATGTTTAATATAATGCTGACCGCATTACTGACTCGTGAGCGAGCATGTGTGACATAAGTTGGTCGTGGGAAAAACAGTTGTACCTTCGGTCGACATCAGCTTTCTTCAGGGTCTTTCCTTGGGACTTATTTATGGTCATCGCCAAGTAGGCGGTTACTGCGGGAATCGTGTACGTTTGAACTGGAAAAGGAAATTGTTGGGGATGAGTGGTAATCGCGGTACATCAATGCAGTCTTCCCTGAGCTACACGTACCCGGTGAGAATTTCAGCTTCACTTAAATTTCTGTGTAATGCAGTTACTCTTACTCGCGTCCCACTGCACAATTTCGATGGAGTTAGATTTCTTAGAAGCCGACTTTATGGGTTTATGGTTTAGATAATGGTATGGATATGGATGGACTTTATGGTTTAGGAATGCCGACTTTATGGGTTATTTTATGAGCTGGAAGACCACTGGCAGTTAATGAATTTAAAAACTGGATTGAGTAGTTGGTGGCATAATCCTGATTAACGACGTTATTATACGACGTGTAAACCACATCACTCCCCAACAATTTTGGCTAATTTTTTCATTTATTGCAGCGGTTTGCTCATTGCTTGAGTATCGCGTGTTCACATAGCCAAGAATTTTCCTGAAGTGACGGGTCTCCGAATACGGAACTTATCAATTAATTCTTCATACAACAGGAAGTGTCTGTCGAAATCTCCAGAGAATTCATGGTAAATTTCTCGAAGTGTTCTGTCCAAGGCCTCGACGGCTTTTTTGTTCGACATGGTACATTCATCCCAGACGATTACCCTTTTTTTTAGTGTGGTAAAAAAGTCCTATGAAAATTGAGATCTGGAACACCTGATGTGGAACTCCAAGAGCCCAGCTACACTATAACATATATAGGAATGACGTCTTAGCACGAGTTGTTCAGCCTGATGAGCACTCTCTGTTGTCGTATAAAAATTGAAGATCTAGAACACCTGATGTGGACTTCCAAGAGCCCAGCTACTTTATAATATACATATAGGTACAGGAATGAAGTCTTAGCAAGAGTTGTTTAGTCTGATGGGCATTTCCTGTTGACTTACAAAAAGAAAGATCTGGAACGTCTGGAATCGTCACGCGCATCCCGTTGCTGTTCCATCCCCAGGCTCTTAGAATTCGACATCAGACATTCCAGATCTTCGATTTTGACGACCCCGTTGTCGCTGGCATAAGCAACAGGATCCGCGACGAAGTCGCGGGCAGAAGCTAGTATTTTAATATAAACTACTGCCTTTTTTTCACGACGTAATGTGATCACTAAACGGACGCGGAATGACCTGTCGTTAGACACGTCCGCGCCTTCACATCTTTCACTGTTTAGAATGTAGGTAGATAGAAGCAAAAACTAAAAAGGGGATAATCCTATTTCTATCATATATTAGAATACGTCGTTCCCACTTCCCGTTCACATCATATTCACTGTTTAAAACCCAACCCCAATCTATAATGCATATTTTCATGCATGCCTGCCCGCTAAGTGCTCCACACCTGACCTTTCTGAATATCGATGGCTGAACACCAACGATACCGAAAAGGTTCTTCACGGGTTCTGGATAAACACATCCAATGTATTATAACACCAAACAAATGATGATGAGTGTGAGCACTGCAAGTCATTCAGGCGACACTGAACTCAATTTTCCGAGCGAATGAACTTTATCAGTACATTAAGACAAACGTCTACTGTATATGACGACAGTACAGTATGAAACAGAAGAACAACAACGGAATTATAAATACGACAGAATCTTGGCACGTTCAATCAATTTGACGAAGTCATAAGTCAACAAAGGAGTTTGATTGTTTCGTTGACTTATTGTTGTAATGTCATTGAAAGTTTTAATTTGTTATTTCCGATGAAAATTATTGAAAGCGTTAATGTACCTACATCCCTATTATTAAAATAAATCTTGCAATATCGTTGAAATCTTCCGTAGCTCGTAGTTCGTAGCAACGTCTACGCGGCTACGCACCTCTACGAAAGTGCTACGACAATTCAATGCTCTCAAAGAAACTTGAGGCGAACACTTTAAAGGTTTTGGAGATATCCGCTGTATATACAAACCTATAACACTTGAACCGGAACATTCGAAGACAAGTCCCGCCAATTAGACGCCAAACTTTACCTACTAGAAACTTCTTAATGGCCTCCCGCCCCGCTCCCACACAATATCAAATTGTATAAAACAGCTCAAATTCACTGTTTAATTTTAATTAAGGTAATTATTCGTTTTGGTAATGTTATGAGAGCAAGATGGCAATGAAATGGTTGTTCGTTTAAATTGATCAGTTTTGTTGAGCTCAACATTAAATTATTCCTGAAATTAGATGTCACTGTTAGAAAGTCACGATTTGGTAGCAAGTTGACGCGGTATCATAATGATCTGGCGGGCCTTTTTCAAACTATATTGGGGTTGGCTAAAGTCAGCTTCCTGTCTCACTGGATGCAATTAAATCTGACCTCCAAAGCACAGTTTACGTAGTATTACTTTATGTAATATTGTTACGAGCTGGGTATTGGGATAAATTAATGAACACCAATTAAAACCAAATAATCTTTATTGACACACGAATCACTAATTAAAACAATTACTAAACGCTACTCAACACTAAACACACTTGCACTCACTTAATCACACGTAAAAGTCACTTAGAGATCGCTTCGAGTTGCCTCGATCGTAGTCAAAACCAGACTGACTCAGGTCGCCAATCGGCGCCCTATTTATATTCCGGCCTGACCCACTAGACGTTTCTAGAAGATGTTCGAATGTTCTGGAAACATCTATAGACTTCGACATAGTCCCATACCTTCTGGAACATTCCAGAACCATCTCGAAACATCTAGAACAGGGTAGAATTTTCTAGAAACTTCCAGACTATTCTTCAGTAGAATTGTCGAGAACCTTGTAGAACTTTCGAGAAGCTTAAGATAGGTCTCGCAATTCGATCGACGCGTAACAGTATTATAAACCTTCTATCATGATTCAACTTTTGCATTAAGCTACAAGGGTTTAGGTATTTAGGGTATTTCAAATTACGAGTCAGAACATTCATAAGATAATCATGAAAATGTTTGGATGTTTAGATGAGAATTCAGGATGACTGGTAATAATGGTATTATTAGAAAAGTAAGATTTTTCTAAAACAAATCATATCGACTTTCTCTCGAACCAATACCGACTTGTTTGTGGTGTCTGTCTTATACTAGTGCAAGTGCCAGGCAGATACGTCAATCCAACAACAATTGTAGAGGAGCCCCTCTAGTTGAAGCAGAGCAATTAGAGCTGCACTGATATCCGGCACACTGCCAGATCTAACGAGTCAATTGCTGGCAACTTAGACTGCAGAAGTACTTGTTCAAAAAGAGAACGTGAACACGTTTAAAAGTAAATCGGATTTAGACTTTCTTGTTGGTTTTTTATGCTGTTGCATAGTTTTTATCGCGGGCTCTGAGCGCGGCGACCGAATCAAGAAATTCCGTAATGAAAATAAACCTAACACCTCACATCGTCTAACGTCGTTTCAGTTCGGCAGACTTCGGCACGGTGTTTGTTTTTCTTGACGTTTCACTTGATTGAGGTGGCTGACTACAGCACATAAAATTTTTTGCAGAAGTTGATAAAAAATGCTATGCAATAGCTTTACCGCAGCAGTCCCCGAGTGCCACACGTATTTTTTCTTTACCTGTGTATTTTAAAAACTATGTTTAATTCCTTTATTAAATATTTACTTTTTCCTTGAAGCAATGTTGGTATTGAGTACGCGGGCTGCTGCGTACCGCGAGTTCAAATCCTGCATTTGCATGACCTACAGATGGCTGTTCCGGGTTGTTGTGTTTCTGGGTTTAAGGCCGCATAACCAGAAAGTTGGCAACATCGCTAATAGCTGTCAAATATTTACAAGTTTTAATTAATTTGGCAATGTTACTGTATGGAAATAAGAAATATGGCTCTGTAGTGCACTAGAAATCTGATATAGGAATGCAATTAAAACACTGAATTTGATGTTGTAACCGTTTCAGGTGTATAAAAGGCATTTGGAATTTTTCCAAATGCTTTTTTTAACGTCTAAACGATATTAATTATTGCATTCCCTAATCATTTTTTTAGAGCACTACAGAGCCGTATTTCTTGTTTTCATACAGTAAAATTGTAAAACTAATTAAAACTTGTAAATATTTGACAACCATTTGGACGTTGCCAAATTTCAGAATATGCGCTCTTGAATGTTTGTAAGCGCACCTACGAGACAGCAGAAATTCAAAGTGCAAAGGGCAAAGTTAAATCATAAAATCATGGCGACAGTTAGAAAAATGCTTCTTTTATAAATAAAATCACTCTTTGAAAAATTCATTCCACTGCATGCATAATGATTTGCTGCTTTTTCAGAACATTACTTTTCTGCAAGCCACAATAACTTATACGTATTTTGAAAATACATTTTATAAAATCCTGGCTGTTTAATATTAGCCGGGGAAGTTGAAACTTTTGTGGCGACGTTATTCTGCAGTATATTCTACCGACTTCATAAGTTTGTACTTTATTGTCGGGAGTACGTTCCAAGCAGTATTGTCATTTTAACAGGTATTTAATCAATAATGCTAGCGAGCTTGGGAACCATTGTAACACAGAGCTTTCAAGGAAAGGACTTTCGTATTGCTGAATATAGTGCGATTGTTGAGATTTCAAATCCAGTGAAACATTGAAAACAATGATCTTTATAATTTAGAATAGAATAAAATCCGTAATTTTCGTAAGTTTGCCCTATAATCTATATCATAACTTCCCAGGATTTGATCCTTATATAGCAACACTATCGACTGGTGTAATAATATAATAGGTTGTGATTTTTTTTCCAAAATCAGGGATTTTTCTAAAACCCCACCCCAGCCGCAGTGGTAGACGCCCACGCGACGCGAGTTCGTTGGCTGATCTCCGGCCACCGTAGGCGCGGGCATACGGCCAGCAAGTAATGGGCGACTCACTGTCCGACCATGGACCATGCCCAGGTAGACGGCTCGTTGTGTTCGACGCGCGTCTCAAAGAATGTCAACATAATGACGGGGCCGCCCTTTAGTCCTCTAACTTCATTGGCCCTCCAAAGCCTGCCGGGGTCGCGGGACTCACGAATTACCGTGACCCCGGAACGTGAAGGGCTATTGAAGGACACCGTGGATTTTAGTCAGTACGAGTCTGACAGTCTCTCCCACTCTGCCCTGGGTGGGAGGAAAAAATATTAATAAATGTTTAAAAAAACAGTAAATTTCAGAAAATAATCAAAATTTTAATTGTGTTAAAAAGTTTCGGTTTCGGTTTCGGTTTCGGCCGAAACTGAGAGCAAGGCCGAAAGTTCGGTTTCGGTTTCGGTTTCGGCTGAAAAAACAGTTTCGGTCGGACACTAATTTAAAGTTCTAATTTCTATGTTTCTTATAGCAGTGATGCAGGAGTCTCGCTTGAATGATATTGATTAATAGTGTTAAACAATGGTTAAATTACTGAAAACTTGATTTAATACAAATAATACACTCTCCACTATACCTAATAGTTTTCATTTTGTTGAAAACAATTAATTTTTAAAAATAGCAGACTTGTGCACCTGTGTGTACGAGCACTAAGCCAGGCCGTCCCTGAGTTCAAACTAGACCTTCGTCATGTCATGAACATGACCTAGTCCCTTATAAATATTTCCACGTGGCCTATCGATATTGACATTCATTTCGTTTCAATAAAAACTCACATATTGCCTTGGCCATGTCATTCGGTATGCTGAACCTTGGCTCACCCTTGACATAGTCATGCTAATGTGTTTACTAACATTCACATCCCTTTTCCGATAGAAAGTTGGCATCTAAGTAATACCTACCATACTGCTAAGAGTTAGGAAAGGTATGCTATTATCTAAGGACGCAGCCTCCAGTGTCCAAAATAGGGATGTGCCAACGGTGCCCAGGCACAAGGCGCTGACCCTACAAGGCCGCTGTAATGACCAGAACAGGACCATAATAAATTGGCCAGGCCAGGGTGCAGTTTAAGAAATTCGCACTGGGCGCATAAAAACACGGGACACAGTCTCCTTAAAGATAAACCTCTGCCGGTTCCCAACAGAAAAACAAATACATTTTATCGATATTTGTATCGATACTTTTTATCCCGGTACTCTGATCTCGTGAGATAATTATCAAATACCCATACCCGGGTCGACGGCACGTCAAAGAGCTGTCAGCAGAATGACGGAGACCTCAGAGGGCCAAAGCCTACCGGAGTCGGGAGACTATAAAGAGCTACCGTGACCCCAGAACGTAAAGGACTATTGAAAGACACCATGGATATTAGTCAGTACAAGTCTGACAGCCCCTCCTGCCCTGCCCTGAGTGGGAGGACTCATTTGATGATAATACCACGCTTAAATAAAAAAAGTAAGTAATGATACACGCATTACACACACTACATCTGATTCCAATAAAAACACACACAATCAATCAAAGGTTTTTCCCAATTTATCTTCATACAACTATCTTATCTACCCATTGTGCACACTATCACATCCATATCAATACTATAGTTAATTCATATCAGAGATACTGCGCCACCGCGATAAACCTCGTAGGGACCGTGATAATACCCATCGTCCCTCACTGAGTTACAGTTGTGGGCAAAAAGTCCCTGCGCCTTCCCTACAAATGGGACATTTATCCCATGGGATGGCGCGATAAATAGGGACTGAACCATTAGCAGTTACTCTTGAAGAAGGTTCCTTGTCTATTATTTGAAGATGTTTTAGGTTTTGTGTGATTTTAATAATATACAGGATAGGCAACACCATAATGACGGACTAATCAAATCTAAAATTAATTGATGCTGTCTGCAGACTGTTGAATTTTTAAAACTAATGGACACGATATGTATTGTTTTTTTTTTTTTTTTTAATTAAATCATCGATTAATACTTCCTTTTAATAGTACATAATAATTATGCATAAATGTTTTGGCAGAATTGCCAGTATCCTACTACTATTATAAAGGCGAAAGTTTGTAAGTATGGATGTATGGATGTTTGTTACTCTTTCACGCAAAAACCACTGAACGGATTTGGCTAAAATTTGGTATACAGATAGTTTATAACCTGGATTAACACATAGGATAGTTTTTATCCCGATTTTATGTTCCCGTGGGATAATTTTCGAGTTGTAGCGGGTGAAGCCGCTGGCAACAGCTAGTATAATTATATTTGGCAGGATAATTTATGGAGAGCCTTTTTATACATAACAGAAGTCTTTGCAAATAAATAATTACAAAGTTCGCTAAGTACTGCCCTATTGTACCTACCTAAATCTTTCTTAGTTCCTTCACCTTGTAATGTAACAATTTGCTTGAAACGGCAGCAGTAGAGTATTTTGTCTGTAGTTTCTTTTTCAATGCCATATTAATATCTTTATGTTGTAAAAGATCCTGTCGATTGCTCCGGACGGGTCCATTGGAAAAAATAACGTCTCAAACGGGAAACGGAAAGGTAAAAAGGTTCCTTCTTATCCTTAATGATCTTTGACTGGCTTTTAGCTAAGATCGATGCCTCACCTCTATTGGAAACCACTTCACTTATTCGTACTCAGGTCATCGTAGTGCCTGAGTGATCAGTTGATACACTCAGATTTGGGTTGGCATTTGGGAGCCAATAACATAGTCATGACAGTTTTGCAGTATTGCTAGCAGTGGCATTGTTATATTTCATATACAAGTTGTATGAACGATGCCGTAGGCGAAGAATTGCAGCATGCACACTGGACTCTCCCGATTCCCGATTTTCACAATACAATTTACAAAACAATTTTTGTTATTTGCAAAACCACAAAAGAGCTCTAAACTCGATGTTTATTTTAATGGCATAATGACTGTTGTCTGTTTTATTTATCGCAAACCGTTACTATCAAAAACAACTAGAGGTTTAACAGTAAAAAATATCGCAATTCTTTATCTACTTAATTTGTTCCGAACATATAGGTACTTATTAAATACGCTTTCAAAGCAGTTTCACCTGGATCACCTTCACAAAAAAACAAAGTAGTAATACAAATAAACACATTCGCAAGCACAACCATCCACCTTAAAGCAATAAAATAATCGAATAAGTATAAAGTGTTAGTCGACTAGGGTCTATCTCACACATCCTTACAGATTCTCCCGCAGGACCGTTCAGCAATGATCGTCGGAATTAACTCGATGTGGTCTCGGAATCTTATGTCTTAGTGCTCAAACACACTGCGAGCCTAGCGCGATGGCGGCGGCGGATGCGGAAATAATTATCAGGAACAAAGACACGATCTTTTAGTTTACCGATGGCGTCGTTTTTGGTGGTGTTGTCACAACCACACCCTTACATAGATACTTGGCTCCATCCGAGAATCCTACGAGCGTCTACTTAGGTATAACACCCACATTGAATGAAACCTAATCTTCTCTAATCTCACTCTATGAAACTTATTCTTACTCAGACATTACTCGTGATATACATATAGACGTAAGCACAGCGAAACAAGCTTTTATTTAGTTTCGGCTATCCCGTTATCCGTCTGTAATCTAATCTTGTAAGTTAAAAATCCACATAAACCTAAAATATATACCTACTCTTAAGGTGGAAATACAGTAACCTTTCTTTATTTCACAACACACAAGTTCAAGGTTGTTTTTGTCCCAAACAAAAAGCAGGAAAACAGGAAAAATATAAACACCAAAGTACATGAACCCTTCTCGGGTCGACACATTTATTTTCACTACGAAATGTTACTCCTGATAATAAAAAATGGTGATAAAAATTAAAGCTGGAACAATGCCATGCATGAAACTGATTAAAAAACAACAAATTGTACAAATGACAGATTAAAAAACAACTCATTCATCAATCAGTCGGTTCAGTACTAGCTGGTTGCAGCATGAACAAAAACGAAAAGCAAGTAATCTCTGCTGATTTTCCCGTTTTCACGTTTTTTGTTTTCATGTCAATTTTAACACTTTCTTTCTACATTTTAATCGACTTTGAAAAAAGGGAGGTAATCAGGTCAGGATCTGATGACGGGATCTTAGGAGGTACTCTTCCATAAATTACAGCAAATCAAAGGCGATTACTGCTATCGCTTAACTAGATGCATTGTTTACGCTATCACACAACAAAATATTACACGTGTACCCACTAAAAAAATGCTTTTCTTTCGGAAGTCGGTGGTTTCTTCCTTATTTCTTTGATTTTTTGCCACTAACTTCCGAAACAAATGTTATTTGTGTTCTTTTAGAAGTTGGTATTAAAAAAAAATATATATTTTTATAGTTATGTACTTCAAAAATATTATGTAACTGCACAATAAATACCTATTACAATGATAACTCTAGCCCATACTGTTAATTTTAATTATAGAATTTAAACGATTTGTGAACCCATCCTCCCAACTTCATACATCTTCGTATGTACCTACATAGATTCGAAAATTTTAACATGAAAATCTCGTACCCTATGTTCTATGTTAGGGGTTATGGTTTCCGCACTTAGTCCTTCATGTGGACCATTGTGCGTGGGCCATAGTGGCCTTTGGTGGCTTATTCCAACCAGCCCACCTCCCTCCAGAAGTTAATTAGGTTCTTTGGTCTGTGGAGAACATCTGTGTAGGTCCTGGGTGTCCCGAGGGTCGCTGTCCTGATCTGGGTGACTCCTGTGCACTCGAAGAGCACATGTGCAACGGTTTCCTCAGTCTCCATGCAAGCCCTGCACAGGGGACTGTCCGTTATGCCTATTGTGTGGAAATGTTTGTTTAGGGAGCAGTGTCCCGTTATGGTCCCTGTCAGCAGACGCATGCCGGTCCTGTCCAGGCGTAAAAGACGCCTGGTTAGCCTGCCATCTAAGGATGGCAGAGCTTCCCTGGATTGCCTGCAGCCTGGTGTCGAGGTCCACAATCTCTCTGCTTGTGTGAGGATGCGCTCCTGCAGCCATCTACGTATTTGGTTGAAGGGGATGGGTATAATGGGTTCGGGTCCGCAAACTGATGCGCTGGATGCTCTCCTAGCTAGTTCATCAGCCGCGTCGTTGCCCAGTGATCCGCTGTGTCCTTTGATCCATTGTAGTGTCACTTTGTTGCGTCTAGATACCGTTAGACGTTCTAGTGCATTGTGACATTCTAGTATTAAGCTTGAAGTGGTATATTGTTTCTCCAACGATTGAAGGACTGAGGCGCTGTCAGAGAGTATACGTATATGGGTGTCCGTAACTCCTCTGGCCTCTATCGCATATGCTGCTTGTATAATGCCCATGCATTCCGCCTGATAGACGGTGTTGTACATTCCCAGCGGGCTGGATATATTTATGTTAAGGTCGTGTGAGAAAACTCCAGCCCCGGTTCCGGAGTCATTCTTTGATCCATCTGTGTATATTCTCAGCTCTTTCGGGCCTGAGTAGTCACATTGCTCTTCTGCAAGTGTGATACTGTAGTGTTTTGCAAAGTGGTATTGTCTTGGGGCTTTGTCGCAGGGTGATGCCATCATTGGCTGTTGTTCGATAGCATCATTCTTGATTCGTGTGTGTTTAATTCTTGAGTCTTTGTTTAGGTTTCCCAAGGCATGAAGCCTAAAGGCGGCTAGGGCCGCCTCCTTCTGCACGATGAGGTGTAGAGGTGGCAGTCCAAGCATTGCCTGTAGGGCAGCGGTGGGTGCAGTTCTCATACAGCTGGTAATTGCCATACAGGCAAATCGCTGCAGCTTTTCGAGGTCTTTTTGGGTTGTGCTCAGGTTTGTTCTGGGCCACCAGACCAATGAGCCGTACGTGACTGTCGGTCGTATGACAGTGGTATATAGCCAGTGAGTGGTCTTGGGACTGATCCCCCAATTCCTGCCAAGCATTCGCTTGCACTGCCACAGGGATATGCTGGCTTTTGTAGTAATGTAGTTGATGTGTTTTGCCCAATTCAGCTGTTTATCCAAAAAGATGCCCAGGTATTTGGTTTCAGTTGATAGGCTTAGGGTGGTTCCAAAGAAACGTGGAAGCTGTAGAGTCGTCAGCTTCCTCTTTTTCGTGAAGAGAATCAGCTCGGTTTTTGAGGGATTTACTGATAGCTGGTGTTTGTTGCACCAGTCCTCCACTATTTTCAATGCTTGGCGCATGAGGTTGCACAGGGTATTTTCGTGAGTGCCATTTATTATTATGGTTATATCGTCGGCATACCCTACAGTGAAGTAGCCGTTATCATTTAGTGTTTTAATGAGGTCATCTACAACCAGGTTCCATAGTAGCGGTGAGAGGACTCCCCCTTGTGGGCAGCCTTTCGCCACGATGGCCCTTGTAGTGTCATTTATTGTAACTTGTACGGCTCTTTGCTTAAGCATGTTGCTGATCCATCCGCTCAGGGTCGGGTCTATGTTGTGCCTGTCTAAGGCCATGTTGATGCTGTTGAACGTGGTTTTGTCGAAGGCGCCCTCAATGTCAATAAAGGCGGCCAGTGCTGAGCATTTGTGGTCCACTGCACATTCAATCTTGGATACTACGCTATGTAGCGCGGATTCCGTTGATCTGCCCGTGGAGTATGCATGCTGTTGTTTGTGAAGCGGTTTTTCCCGAAGAGGTCCGTCTCGGATATACCTATCACAGAGTCTCTCGAGGGTCTTCAGTAGGAAAGATGTGAGGCTTATAGGTCGATAAGCCTTGGGTTGGGTGTAGTCCGTTTTGCCAGGTTTGGGTATGAAGATGACTTTTACTTCCCGCCATGCTTGGGGTATATATCTAAGTGCTATGCAGGCCTGATAGATCTCCATCAGGCATGGTAGTAGGTGTGCAACCCCCCACTGTAGTAGGGCCGGAAAGATGCCATCTAGTCCTGGGGACTTATAGGGCTGAAAGGTGTTAATGGCCCACCTTATCCGGTCTTCCGTTATTATGCTGTGGGCTCTGGACCAGTCCGTATCCGTTGGGGTCCAGTCTGGCTCTGCCTCCCATGTCCTGTCCTCTAGGAGTTTACAGTCGGGGAAGTGAGTCTCCAGAAGGACCTTACTGGTTTCCAGGTCCGTGAGTGTATATGTATTGTCGGGTTTTTTCAGCGTTCCAAGGGTTCGGTCCTGGTCGGTTGAGAGGATTTTCCTTACCCTTGCGGCTTCGTTATTGGTCTCAATAGATTCACAGAATTTGCGCCAGGCTGTCTTTCTGGCTATTCGGATTTGCTTTTTATATGTGTACTGGGTCTCTTTGTATAGTTCCCAGTCGTTTGGGAGTCTAGTGTTTTTGGCTCTGTTGAATTGCTTACGTAATGCATCTCTGAGTTTACCAAGTTCAGCGTTCCACCAGGGATTCCTCTCATGACTGGTTTTTGGCGCTCTTAGTTTACAGCATGCATGGTAAGCTTCTGTTAGATATTCCGATAGTTTTGTTACTGTGTATTCTAGTTGGGTTGGGTCTCTTATGGTTACTTGTGATAGGTGTCTAGCCAGCAAGGAGGCTAGGAGGCGTTTATATCCGGGCACATCAGTGCGCCGCGGGTTTCGCCTCGGTGTGGGTTTCCTTGTGTTGGTGGTCAATGTGAAGCGGATTCTTCTGTGGTCAGAGCAGGAAGGCTCGTCTGATACGTGCCAGTTAGTGATGTAGTTAGTCGCGTTTTCTGTAGCAATCGTTAGGTCTATGATCGTTTGTCCTCGGACTGTGACCCAAGTGGGTTCAGAGCCCCGGTTTACGATGTTAAGGTTAGTAGAGAATAAATAGGTGGATAGTACCTCTCCTCTGGCGTTCGGTGCGTCGCTGCCCCAGAGTGGGTGGTGCGCATTTGAGTCGGTGCATATGATCAGGTCTAGTTTGGCGTCCTCGCAGTGTCGCACTAGGTCAGCCATTTCCTTCGGCGGGCAGTCTGTGTCCTCGCCTGGCATGTATACTGAGGCCAGCACGACATCAGGGACGTCGTTTCCTGTCTGCAACCTGACGGCTGTCAGATCTCTGGAACAGAATTGAGTGAGGGGCGCGGTGGGGATTTCTTTGGGTATGTAAGCGCATGTTCTTGGTTTGTCTGCTCTGTGTGTGTCAACAATTATCTTACCTCCGATGTTACTGAGGCCGCAGATTTTGTTGTTTCTGATCCACGGCTCTTGGATCAGTGCGATAGTTCTGGGTTTTACCTCCAGGGCCCTGCGTAAGCTAGCCGTGGCAGTCTGGCTATGTTGGAGGTTGGTCTGGATGATGTGGATCGGCAGTGATGGCGGTGGTGTGGAGTTAGTCGGAGGAGGATCCATTGGATAGGTTCTCCGCTTCCTCCGCACCATGTTGGCCTTCGTGTTGGTCACCAGGCGACGAGACTAACAAGGCTTCGCTCCAGCATGGTGATGCGGGCGGTATGGCGTTGCTGTCGTCCGCTACTGCTGCTCGGGCCATGACTTCCTCCAGTTGAGTCATGTCCATGTCACTCGTCTGTGTCGATGTTGGTATGGTCTGGGTCGTCGTGGTGTGGGTACCGTCAGTACAGTCGGTGTCCGCTGGTCGGGGCGTGGGCCAGAAGCGTACGTATATCGACCCGAGTAGGTACGATATTCGTCGCTCCCGGGCCAGGACCCGCTCAGCTTCCTCCGGTGGTAAACCTAGGGTCAGGTAGGTCCCGGGGTTGTCCCCACAGACCCTGGTAGCCCTGTACAATGACCACCTCGCGATGTCGTACCAAGCATTCTGACGGATCAGAATACTGTGGAGTCGCTCCACGTCGCCAGTGAAACGTGGGACGAAGAGCGAGGCTCGGACACGGGTGGGCACGTCGGACTGTCTCAGCACCGTGAGTAGTTGGTCTGTGTTCGGTAGTCGGATCCTTGGAACGTTCAGTGTCAGCCAGTTAAGGGCGGTTTCGTCCTCACACCACACCTGCACAGTGCCTTCCGCCACCCTAGGGTATCCGCGGAAGGAAGGCAGTGGCGTGGCGGGGTCCATGTCCATTAGGAGGTTCTCAAGGTCAGTCTTTATAAGGTCTGCCTCTTCCTTTGTCAGGTCTCTGGATGGGGGCGGGAAGCAGATAGCTACGGCGTGCCGCGCAGGAATATCCTTTGTGGCCCGTGCGTAGGTTCTCCGCTCCCCTTGCGCAGAATGGACCCTCACACGCTTGGCGTACCCCTGTAGCGTACTCGGTGAGGCCGAGTCGTCAGGGCGCTCCCTCTTCGCCGGTGCTGTACCACTCGGTCCAGCCTGCGGTTCAGAGGTGCTTGGTTGGGTGTTGTTCACCAAGGACGCCCTGTGTGAGGCTCCAGCCCGCCTGCCCCTGTGCTGTCTAGGTCGGAGTTGGTCGTGCGGTTGGTCTGTGTCATGGGGACGGCTGGTGGCCCCGGTGGAGCCTGGCGTGTGCGGAGGCATTTCGCGTTGGGTTACCCCTTCGCGCACTTGCCCCCGCGCACGGGGTCCCACGTTCTGCCGCTTTTCGCGCTGGGTTGCCCCTTCGCAAGCACGCGGCTGGTCGCCGGGTTCCGCGTCCGGCCGCTTTTCGCGCTGGGTTGCCCCTTCGCAAATTCGCGGCTGGTCGCGTACTGCCTTTCTTTCCCGTCTAGGCTTTTCGCGCTTACTCAGCGGGCGTACTCCGCTAGTCGGGAAAGTTGTGGAGCCACCTGCATCGGTCCCCGTCCTCTCTGGTTTAGTCCGGTCTTGGTTGTCGTCAGGGTTTGTGATGCTGTTCCTCACGATGCTCTGCTGCCAGAGGCTCGTGGGGGGCATACTCTGTGTAGTGGGAGTTGGCGCGTCGGTCGCAGCCTGTGTGGTGTTTGTTGGCGCGTAAGTCGCTGCCTGTGCTAAGGGCGCTAAATTAGCTGCCAGCCGCGCGAAGTCGCGCGGCGAAACAATGTTGGAGCAGTTGGTTGCCCCCCCCAGATTACGATGGGGGCTGACCGCCGTAGCGGTGTGGGATTCCCCGGCTTTGCCGGGACCCACCTGGGTAGGTATTTTATCCTCCTGCTTTTTCATGGTGGTGGGGGTGGGCTTTTTTGGAATCGAGGTTGCCCTTCCTCTGGGATCGACGGGATATAGGGATGGGATGGAGGGTTTTTGGTTGAGGGGGGGGATAGTTTATAAGGGAGTATATATAAATAAATAAAATAAATTTAAAGAATATCGTCCGGTGGTTTTTGTTACGTCTATTTCTTACGGAATTAGACCAATAACGGGGCGGCAACCACGAGAAGGTAAACTCACCAGACTTGCCTTGAGGATCAACGTGACTGTTGCACTCTCCCTCAAGACCTCGCCTCCTTGCCTCCTCAGAAGGAAGTGGCAAGGTAGGTTTGCATCTACGCTACCAAGCAAAGCAAAAGCAAAGCGTGTCGTTGTGCAACCGCAAAAGCATATATACAAACCCTCCCCAAATCTCGTACCCTATTTTCCACAATATTCCCCAACAAACAAGCAACTGAATAACAAAGTAGTATGTCACAATATCTCCACGTCATTCATGGCGGTTGTTATAAAGTTCGCGATTCTATACTCCACCCATAACTTTCGGTAACAAAGACTTTGGAATCTGTCGTCGCTAACAAACTTTTAAATAACGTAGTATGGAATAATCCAGTTATTCATTCATCTTGTTAGTCCGTGGTTGAATTACGTTGCATAAGTTTGAAGTGCTTTCTCGTGATTCTTCTTAAACATCATTAATGCTTATTTCTTGACAACGAGGCGGTACTCGAATCCCAGCGTTACTCCAGTAGTTAGATATTCGGCGGCACGTGTCGGTACGGGCCGGAAAATTATAGGAAAATAAATCATTGAAAATACTTGTTTCAGGACACTCTTTACGCGAAAGTGAAGAAGAAAATTCTACCTGTCGGAAAAAATTATAACCGCAGCAAAAATAAATTCAACCAAATCACTCGGAAAAACAACAACTCAAAGGGTTGCCACGCCAAACTTTTTAAAAGAAACAACTAGTTTACCGGGAGCCCAAACAAAACAACTTTCCGGTTTTGTAACAAAGGGGAAGCATTGTTTTTCATTCTACGGATAAGTATTTATATCACACGGAGGGAATATTATTATCAATGAACGGGACGATCGAACCTGAGAGCGAGTGTGACTGACGGGAACCACTCCAAGCGAGACTTGCTGAGATTTCAATATGCCAAGCTTCCGTCGCATCTCTCGATATTACGAGTAAGAAATTTTACGGTACTTTTCCGTACGCAGTGCAAAAATAACGTGATGTAGGTGAAAAACTGTCGTAATATTACACCTCGAGTGCTTGAGGTACATGAGGGATTTGTGTGACATAAAAATATCGGAAGGGATTTAGTGAAAAAATGTTTTGCACATTATGTTAAAGAATCATAGTGATCACGCTTTTTATAGCTGTAATCAAACAAAACATAAAAACACAATTAAATAGATGATCAACATTTGTATACAATATATCCCTACTACAGTGAAAGTCGTATTTTCCGAGTCCCGCCTTATTTCATGTAATCCAAGATAAACCTACCAATAAACGTAGAGGCCTGTTTGTAGAGCATCCACAAGATATAAGGTCCGGTCCTCGGAGAGCAATCATGAAGAAAGGTTGGCCGCAGGGCTTTCTTAAGCCGCTCACAATCAAATTTAGCTGCATCGCGGCCGGGTTAATCGAGGATTAGGTAAATTGGCCGGGATATACTGATGGGAAAATCTCCCTTCATTTTCCAAGGTTGATAAATAATGTAATTAACGTCTTTAGGATATTGCTGCAACGTCATCTTAAATCTTCGCGAATTTTGTTGCTGTAGTTCATTAGGTATAATTGTAATAAACTTGTCTTTTATCTTATTTTCCTTTCTCAAAAGTTTTTGGTATTAAATCAGCTTGTGTTAATGTAACTAGGAAAACTTAAATTGCTATATTTTATGTCTACAGCCTCGACGGCCGAGTCGCCCACAAAATAAATGTCGATCCAAATGCGCAATGTCATCGCGGATGTTTACACTGGAATTAAATATAAACAAAACTTTCTCTTTATTTAATTAAAGGTCAAATAGTCAAGTTCAACTGTTTGAATTCTTCGTCTCGTAGGAAACTAACTTCAAAAGCCTGCTCGTGGCAACTGTCACCATGCACCCTATAGATACCTATGCTCGCACCTGCAAGAGGTGACGGATGACGTATTGTCAAACCGAGTGTAACCTAATGAAGGTCTCGCTCAAGGTGACACAGCAAATGAAAATTTAATGCAAGGTCGACTGAATGCTTACGTGGCCACAATCAACTTGTCAACCTTTGAAATATGATGCCCTCCGCCCTTGCCTCGTTAAGCTTCCTCCTCAAGTGAAAATTCTATTCAGTCAGTGTAGAACATCAACATCCAGACAACGGTCATAAACTGAAAAGATACGCCACAAAGATGTCGTACTATACAAGTAACAGTTTATTTCCTACGACGGTACCCATACCGAATGGGTTTCCTGTTCAGATGAATGAAAGGCCGAAAAATAAGATCATTTTCTTGGATGTTACGCCTGTTCAGTCACCAGTGACACGAATCCCGGTAAATGCTGTCGCTCCAAAGAGAAACAACCTCGTCGAACCAATAATTTCGAACGATATTATATATGAGAACATCAAACCAGTGTTCACCATATTGAGAGTGATGGGAGTCCTGCCGATAACGAGACCAACGGCATGTGCCAACCAGTTCACGATAGCGTCATCCTCGATGCTGTACTCCCTGCTGGTGTTCTGTTCCCTGGTCAGCTACGTGCTGTACCTGTCTCTGCACAAAGTTCAGATCTTACGAACAGCGGAAGGCAAGTTCGAAGAGGCTGTTATTGAATATCTATTTACGGTGTACTTGTTCCCGCTGATTGTGGTGCCGATCCTGTGGTATGAAACGAGGAAAATCGCGAATGTTCTCAATGGATGGGTGGATTTTGAGGTAACCTTAGCTACTTCGAATGAGTTTTTGCTGATATCCGTGTTGATAAAAAGTGATTTTATTAAAAAGACAGTTATAATATTTTCTGACAACTTTAGTTCAATATTATATTTTACTAGACAGTTCAATTTTTAAGATTCGTTATCTTATTAAATCATTTACAACAATCAGGTGGTCTACAAGCAGCTATCAGGTCGCACGCTCCCGGTGAAGCTATACAAGAAAGCTTTGGCCATAGCTGTCATCATACCGATCTTATCAACTACTACGGTCATCGTGACCCACGTCACAATGGTCCACTTCAAGCCCTTGCAGCTGGTGCCCTATGTTTTCCTAGAGATTTTGACCTACATGCTCGGTGGCTACTGGTATCTTCTCTGCGAGACGCTGAGCTTATGTGCTAATATCTTAGCTGAAGATTTTCAAAGCGTAAGCAAAAGATGCCAATGCTATACCTACTGTCCAAATAAGTCATAACACTTTTTTAACGCGACACATAAATAATTACAACGTTAAATAATTTTAATTATGTAGGTATAACACCAAATTCCATGGCTTAATTTCTAGACTATCTGATCATTTAATTTATAACTCTTAACTAATATCGTTCTGCAATAGTCATATCTCCAGATTGATCCCTAGCTAATGTTCTATTTCTTGCAGGCTCTCCGCCACATCGGCCCAGCAGGCAGAGTTGCCGAATATCGTGCCCTATGGCTCCGCTTAAGCAAGCTCTCCCGAGACACAGGCATTGCCAACTGCTACACATTTACCTTCGTCAATCTCTATCTCTTCCTGATTATTACCCTCTCTATCTACGGGCTGCTGAGTCAGATCTCCGAGGGTTTCGGTATCAAGGACATTGGGCTTGCATTGACGGCGGTATGCAGTATCTTTCTGCTGTTCTTTATTTGCGACGAAGCTCATTATGCTTCCCATAATGTAAGTAACTACTATTTGACAATAAACCACAAAAGTACAGGCAAGGTACATGACGCAAAAAAAGGCAATAAAGGCGTCAACCAACGCCAAATTCAAGCTACCAACCTTGCTTAAATTTGACGTTGGTTGACGCAAGTGCATGCGACGGGCTGACTCACGTCCCTTTAGATCCAAAGCTACCTAACTCTTTGCCTTTTTAGACAGAGCTCACTCCATTTTTTCACACCACAGGTACGAACTAACTTCCAAAAGAAGCTGCTGATGGTAGAACTGTCCTGGATGAATACGGATGCTCAAACTGAAGTGAACATGTTCCTGCGAGCCACTGAGATGAACCCCTCGCAAATAAGCCTCGGAGGCTTCTTTAACGTCAACAGGACGCTATTCAAATCAGTATGTATTATTTGTTGAAAATAATAGATTTATATGCAACTACGTTACGAACAAATCTGTGTTGGCGCGTATTGTGACTAAATGCACGTTTTTTAATAATATTTTTAAAAATATATAATATTTGCTAAACCTAATTTTCAAGTGGAAGTTGATAGATGGAGGTCATTGACTTTTTTGTTCATAACCTAGTCGCATAATACAAGAAAGTTTTCATTTCAGTATAGTATACCGTATATTCACTTTGCTTGTTATACGAATACCTTAGTAATAACTAATTATACTAACTAATTATACAACTGAAATTGAAAAGCAGGAAATGATGGATTTATGGTGTTGTGGATACTAATCCCTTAACCTAATAAGGCTGGCTAACTTTGTTACTATTGCAAACGAAATCGGTTGAACTTACGATACTTTTAAATTCCGTTTAACATTGTGACATTGACTCAAGTTGACGGTCTTTCATTGACGACGTTTAACAACTCTACCGTTCCAAGGGCATGAGTCAACGATCTAGAAACCTTGTTACTTGCACTTCTAAGCGGCTCGATAGTCCTCGCTCTCTATTTGAAGTTCAACAAGCCAATTAGAGGTAGTGTAGGTACCTATTGAACACGATATTGTATTGTATAAATAGACCCTCCGGTATATGCTTGCTAAAGAGCCGAGCACGAGCTGAGCACAAGTCGAACCGCTCTACTCGTGGTATCAAGTGTGGACGTACAACAAGCCTCCACACATCACTCTCCTTCGTTTGATCAAAAAACCGAAAATAAGAGGAACAGGAACACAGCCGAACACAAACCGAAAACTTCAGGTATACTCATTCGAGAATCGAGACTCATAAGTCGGTTCAAACTAAACGAATTTGTGCTCGGCTCGTGCTTGTCCTAAAATGTAGACTTACCTTAATGTGCTGCTGACCCCTACTCCACGTCTAAATCCAAAGCGCGTATTTTGAGTGCAGGTGATAAAATCTTCCATTCTGTCAAGAAGGACTAGTAAATCAAATCTTTCTTTTTACTGGCTATATCACAGAAAGTAGTAACAAGAGTTAATAATTTTACACTGTAGGAGACAACGTTCATTTAAGTACCCCTATGCAGTTTAGAAAAAAGTTGGCACAGTTAGAACATGCATTAATAAAATCAGTCTTTTAATGATCCCTATGAGCGATCACTGATCATTACAGCACATTACTTCCTAGTAATGCATTTAAAGACGTCACAACATAAATATTCGTAATTATTTTCGGTCCTGATTCTTTCACCATTTTGAGAGCTGATAATAAAACAGTAGAAAATTAAAATATCAACCTGTGTTCTTAACTTGGGTCCTTTACCACTGGACCACATTAGCATTTAATTATAGACAATTTCTGAAATTAATCTCTATTACAGTTGCTGGCAACCATGGTGACATACTTAGTAGTACTGCTACAATTCCAAATCAGTATTCCTGATGACTCCCAGAGCCAGGATAGGGAGGAGGAAGAGCCTCTGAACATCACCAGTGCGACAACCGAAGCAATGACGACAAGCACTACAGTCATGACTACAATTCTCACAACGCTTGCCAAAAAGAGGAAGAAAAATTAAATTAAGTTCTTAACTCGTTTTCTTTACATAAAGCTTCGTTTTGGCTTATTAGAATTAATTAAGTAGGTATATAGACTACAGGCCCATATCCAAAATGGATGGGTCATAATAAACCACCAGGTGACGTAATAGGACAATATATGAGCATAAAATAATAAGATTCAGCACTATGCCGTCACTTGTAAGCTGTCCAATTCCCTCTTTTTCCGTGATCCGGGGGTTGGAACCCACGATTTTTTCCCCTTGTCGCATGATTTTTGTACGGCGTTGCGGAATAATGGATTAGAAGCTGTATTGAAATAGTATGAAACTGATGCCGTACAAAATGAAATGACCACCCTGGAAATTGTCAGAAAATCAAAAAAATTACCAACTTTGTGGTGCACCATTTTTTTACGGCACTGCACGCCTTCTTATTATTTTTCATGGATCTATCGATTGTAAAAATGCCGTCCAAAAATATAATGATTTGGTCATGTACCTATACTCACTCTACCTGCACTTTTGAATTCTCACCAGCACTCAGTTGGACAGCTTAACAAGTGACGGCATAGTGCTGAATCTTATTATTTTAACCTCTTATATCATCCTACTAGCTTCTGCCAGCGACTTCGTACGCGGATCCTGTTGCTTATGCCAGCGACAATGAGGTCGTCAAAATCGAAGATCTGAAACGTCTGAGGTCGAATTCTTAGAGCCTGGGGACGGGAAAGCAACGGGACGCGCATGACGATTCCAGACGTTCCAGATCTTTCATTTTTGTAAGTCAACAGGAAATGCTCATCAGACTAAACAACTCTTGCTAAGATGTTATTCATGTATAAATGTTATAGTGTAGCTGGGCTCTTGGAATTCCACATCAGTTGTTCCAGATCTCAATTTTCATAACGTCAACAGAGAGTGCTCATTAGGCTGAACAACTCTTGCTAAGACGTCATTCCTATATATATGTTATAGTGTAGCTGGGCTCTTGGAGTTCCACATCAGGTGTTCCAGATCTTCAGTTTTTATACGACAACAGGGAGTGCTCATCAGGCTGAACAACTCTTGCTAAGACGTCATTACTGTATATTTAATAGTGTAGCTGGGCTCTTGGAGTTCCACATCAGGTGTTCCATATCTTCAAATTTATTTTCTCAGCAGAAAATGCTCATCACGCGGAACAATTTTTGCTATGGCGCTATTTTTGTATCTCTTATAGTTTAGCTGATCTATTGCAGTTCTGCATCAGGTGTTCAAGTTTCCAACATAAATTATAGCCTATATGTTGCCCAAACTTAATAGCTATACAACAAAAAAAAAAACTATCAAATCCGTCCAGTAGTTCCGAAGATTAGCGTGTATGGAGTAACTTCTCCCGTTTTCCTCACATTTCCCTTCACTGCTCTGCTCCTCTTGATTATAGCGTGATGAAAAGTATACTATAACCAGCGCAGGAGAATGAAAAAAAATTGTGCCAAGTTTCGTCAAAATCCGTCTAGTAGTTTTTGTTTCTATAATGGTTATACAGACAGACAGCAGACAGACAGACAGACAGACAGACAATAATTTTTTCACCTCACCCGCTCGGAAAGATTCTATTTCTCATTCAAAATCTGAGCGCAAAACTCCATTTTGTGCTCTAGAGCACAAAGTATTGTTTAAAATTCGAACACGTCTTGTATTCAATTGTTTTCTTCTTTTCTACACTGGCAGGCGAGCCGCCCCCACTACATTTCCTCGCTGTGTGAGGTGAAAAGTTGTGTGTTGCACTCGGCAGCAAAGTTTTTCTGCGTCTCGTACCTTTGAAAACTTCGCATCGCTCAAGATTCTATATTTGAACCGCTCGTTTCTCTCGCGGTTCAATCTTAGAATCCTTCGCTCGCTCAGTTTTCAATTCAAGTACTCGCGCCAAAAATCAACTTTGCAGCCTTGCATAACAAATAACTATATTAATTGCATTTTTGGCATCAGTGTCGATCCTTAATCACCCCCTGATAGTTATTTTGGAAATATATTTCATGTACAGAATTGACCTCTCTACAGAATTATTAAAAGTATAGAAGATAAATACGTCACCTGGTGGTCATAATTATGACCCATCCATTTTGGACATGGGCCTGTAGTATTTAAGAGCAAAAAGTATTTTTTTGGCTTTTGTATTGATTACGAATCAGCAATTATGACATAGATTCTTCTTGATCTTCGTTTTTATAAGTCGTTTATTGTTGGATTTTATCATCAGCTAATAAACTGTAATGTATAAATAATAGTACTTCCTGCTTTTTTGTTTACAATTTCATCAGGCTTTTTCGCAAATATCCGCTCCTCTTCAGTGGCGAAATCCTATTGATAAGGCTGCGAATCTACTGAGGTGGAGTGGAGCAGAGCGGAGACGAGCACATGGCTGACCAGGCACATGTGGATTTTCAAGCCATGTGATTGGTGGATCGCGGCACAGCTCTGCTCCGCACCGCTCCACTGCACCTAAGTGGAACAACAGCCTTAATATTTCTTCGTTTCTCCGCTCCGCAGCCTCACTCCGCTCCTGTGAACAGGCAGCCTTATCCTCAAATTTAAATAAAGTACAAGTTGCCCGCGGTTTGTAAACGCACCCATGACGCAGGAGATATTCCTAATAATGGAGGTTTTCCAAAAAAACTACCTTTAAATCCTATAACCGTCTCTAGGGTCTCATCTATCCACATCTATCTCTGTACCAAAATTCATCGAAACCAGTTAAACAGTTTTGACGTGAAAACAGAACATTACAGCTTGGCCAGAACGTCTTGAAACGGAATAATAATTTTGTAATAATATTTGAAAATGTATAAAATATGATAAAAAATGAATAAAGGAAATAATAATAATAATATTCCACAACTATCACACAACGCCATCTAGTCCCAAGTTAAGCAGAGCTTGTGTTATGGGTACTAGACAACTGATAAACATACTATATATTTCTAAATACATACATATAGGTAATAGATAAATTAATGGAATGGAATCTTTTTGTTTGCTGACAAAGTGACAACGTTTTAAAATCTTTGATATTTGATGTAAACAAAGAACGCAGGTTTGTTAGATTTATTATAGTGCCATAAAACCAACGTATTATGTGAAAAAAATAATAATTCATAGTGCTGGTAGCGAGAGCACAGTGGCGACTTTCGGTTTTCTACTACATTATTTTATAGACACGATCATGGACCTAAAAAAAAAGGCGGACGGAACTTCACTAAGAAACGATTGAAGCACCACAATGGCGGCGGCGTAAATATGTGTGCGTGTGTATAGGGATGCCAGATGAAGGAAAAAATTACCCATTTTTAAACAATATTTAATTAAGATCTCCCTTGAACTTGAGTTTAATTATATACAATTTTTTTGTGACGGATACCTATTTTTAAAATAAAGGTAAAATAATTTAAGCACATTGGATATTAAAATATTTACAACTCGTTTAATGTTAATAAAGTTTTACAATCCCTTTTGGTGATTCAAATTTTTGTGGACTTGTCTTTTGCTATCGACACATCTAGAAATCCCTTCTAATTCACTTAAGTGGTGAAAACGAATGTTTAAGTATTTTTCGGCTATAAATATTTAATTGAAGCTATTTTATGTTCCATTCCTACACGTCTACATTCCTATTCCATGTCTACACTCCCTTATTATTTTTATACAATCATTTTTAGGGTTCCGTAGTCAACAAGGAACCCTTATAGTTTCGCCATGTCCGTCTGTCCGTCCGTCCGTCTGTCCGCAGTTTAGCTCAGAGACGCACAGTACTAGAGAGCTGTAATTTGGTGTAAATATACGGATTTATTGCGCCGAAAAATTGGTAAAATAAAATCTCGTAATTTTTTTTTTTTTTAGGGTACCTCCTGTACACGTAAAGTGGGGATGTTTTTTTTTTTTCTCTCGTACCCTTTAGTGTGGAGTATCATTAAATAGGTCTTTAAAAAATATTGCTAGTTTCCATTAACAATTTTTTGATAAAAAGATTCGTTTGTGAAATATTAAGCTTTAAAGTGCTAATTTTTGCTCGACTCGAGTGTCCCCTCCCTCTACCAGCTAAACGGTTATGTTTGGGGGTGTGAAAAAATTCACAATAGTAGTATATATAACGAAGTTTAAAAGAAAATTATCATGACTAAGTAGGCTTTACAAGTTTACGAGTAATAGTCGACCAACTTATAAAATGTACTTGGATAACATATTTTCCCAAACAAAATGTATCGGAGAACATGTTATTCAACTGCAAATGTAAGTTTGTCAACTTTATTTTTACAGCTATAATAGGTATGTTTTTGCGGTATGTTTTTTGGGGATAGGTAGGTTCTTATTGTCAACTATTTTTAACTAACTTCAAGAAAAGGAGGAGGTTTCGTCGTAATCTTTTTTTTAATGTATTTTCCCCGATTTCTCAAAGACGCCTGGACCGATTTTGAAAATTCTTATTTTTAAAATTAAATTCAGCGAATCAGTTTAGTTAGTTCGCATAAGTATTTTGATGGGCAACTACGGAACCCTACACTGTGCGTGGCCCGACACGCACTTGGCCGGTTTTTTTTTCCATGCTTCATTTGCCGTGGGAAATCTGTAAAAATATAAAAGAATACAATAACGATAAATAGTAACATAAAATATAAATCTCCCAATTTTAAAATAATTTGAACCTTGAAATAGTTGCAACACTGATTGATTTCGAGATGTTTATTAAATTTATTGACGTAAAATCGAGAAATAAGCTTCAAATTGACATGCTTAACTATGAAAAGTGATCCCCTGGCTTTTTTTATTGAACTACTATGGTTTAGACAACTTTTTGCAACACATGACGGCATACTTTGATTTTTATTAGACAAAATGACACCGTATAAAACCGCTAGTGTCGTTCGAAGCGTAATGGCCGACGGCTGACTTACTATGGTGTGAATGTGTGCGTGCTTGCTTGTCCACATTAGCGCACTGACTTACTATGGGTGCTTCAATTGTTTCTTAGTGAAGTTCCGTCCGCCTTTTTGTTTAGGTCCATGGACACGATAGACACATTTTTGCAGTTTCGCTTATTTAAGGTGATATGAAAAGGTGCGTCGTAGTTAGATTTCGGAGATTTTAACATGATGCACCTTTTCTATGTGAGAGCTGATGGAGCGAGTTTTTTGATATTTTTTATATTTAAAATTATACTTGTTATTTGCGCAACACAAATATTTATAAAGTTACAACATGTCACTGGCCTGCAAATTGCAAAAAAAAACGTAAAAAAATTTGAATTTCGCGGGCTGGTTGGAGCATCCCCCTTAAACGGAAGTGCTTGGTGTTGACCGCTTTAAAAAATCCTTGCAAGTACTCTTGGCTTACTGGAACTCTCTGGAACTCGACTGTTTATGAAAATGAATAAACAACTTTGTCTATGACGTGAACGACGTCGACGTGACGTTTCTGATTTCGGTGGACGTTTCGACGTTTCTATTATCTGTTGCGGGCATTATGTGTTGAGAGAATTTTCCGGACTTTTTACTATTTCTTGAAGTTATTCGTTTTCTTGCGAAGGGAATAAAAAGGTATACAAAAACCTATAAGTAAATTTATTGATACTATCTCACAATGGTCGACTACAGTAAGTGGAAGGACATCGAAGTAAGTACTTAGTGCAAATCATTCAAAGTTATACCCACCGTTGTTTGTACTCCTACGTTAACCTGGATTATCAACCCATTTTAGATATCCGATGATGAAGACGAGACCCACCCTAACATTGACACTCCGTCGCTATTTCGCTGGCGGCACCAAGCGAGAGTCGAGCGCATGGAGGAGCGGCGTAAAGAGAGAGATGAGTTCATCCAAAAAAAGACCGAAAACTTAAGATTGATCAATGAAACTAAGAAAAAAATCAGCGAGGCGGGCCCCGACAGTCCCGATCTTGATTCTTTAAAGAAAGCTTTAGCCGAACTAGAAAAGGAAGAAAAACAATTGCAACAAAAAGAAGATGATCTCAAGAAGAAAGAGCGACAAACTCCCTGGAATGTGGACACGATCAGCGAACCAGGCTTTACCAAAACCGTCATTAACACTAAACCTACCAGACCCAAAGATGAGAACTTGACTGAGGAGGAAAAGGAAGCCAAAATGAAGAAGTTCATCAAAGAAAATGAAAAGCTCCTCAAAAAGTTTGGTATGCTGCGGCGTTATGAGGACTCGCGAGCGTTCCTACAGGAGCACAGTCAACTTGTGTGCGAGGAGACGGCCAACTATCTCGTCATCTGGTGTATCAACTTGGAAATGGAAGAGGTCGGTAATAATTATGCTGCATACATTGTAATGTTTTAGCAATTAGGTTGTAATCAATGTTAGTTATCACTGTTATTGTTTTTTGCAATGATACATTTATACTTATTTACAGTTTCACTTATTTACTTTTTATAATTTTTCAGAAACATGATTTGATGGCTCATGTAGCACACCAAACTATCTGCATGCAGTACATATTGGAGCTGTCAAAACAACTGGATGTAGACCCCAGGGCTTGTGTCAGCTCATTCTTCTCAAAGTAAATAACTTAATGAGTCACATTGAGAGTTTTAAAGTGTTGTTGGATACATTTTCTAATTTATTTCTTGTTTTACAGGATCCAAATTGCAGAAAAGACATACAAAGACTCATTTGATGATGAACTGGAGCAGTTCAAAGCAAGGATCAAGAAGCGAGCTGCTGAGAAAATTGCTGAGGCCATCAGAGAACAGGAGGAAGAGGAACGAAAGGCCAGGCTCGGACCCGGTGGGTTGGACCCAGTTGAGGTGTATGAGGAGTTACCTGATGTAAGTATATTGGGCTTATATCCAGTTATACTTGACTAATGTCTATAGTACATCCCTTGACTAACATGTTTTGCAATGTCATTATTTCAGGAACTGAAAAAATGCTTTGATGCCCAAGATGTGCCATTGCTCCAAGCAACAATTGCCAAAATGCCAGAGCAAGAAGCCATCTACTACATGAAGAGGTGTGTGGATGCTGGACTGTGGGTTCCCGGCAAGAACAGTGATGATGAACCAACTATGAAGGAGAATGCTTCGGCCTCTTCACAGCCGGCTGGTGATGCTCCCGTCCCCACATCTTCAGCAAGCACCGATGACCTTGACTGAGAAACAATCAAAGCGTGCTAGTATTTAGGCATAAGTCTGCTGAAGATCATAGAAATGCTAGAAACAAAATGTTGGCATTTTCCATTATGACACATGGACATAAGTTAGATTAAGTTTATGTTATATAGTATTAATTTTTGTATCTCCAAATTATAAGTGAGAATGCATAATACTTGTGTTGGATATCTTGAGAAATGAAATATTTTGTTAAGTGCTGCCATGAATAACACTTGTCACAGAAATAATTGTAAAACTCCTATGCAGTGTACAATATTTTACTAACGACAATTTTACCCGTTAATATGAGATTTTACAATATATAAAATGATAACTATAAATTCAAAATGTTTTATTCATTTATTTACATAGTACATTAAAAATCTGCTGATGTCTTTGAATGTCCGATGCGTCTCGTGGGTTCGACTCCCGCATCAATGTTTGTATCTATGGCCTAGACCTACAGGATAAACAGTTGAGGGTTTGCTGGCGTAGTCTACATCCATCCAATTTTGATAACGCGAAAATATAGTCGAAATATTTAGTCGCCGAATATCTGTCACTAGTGCTTTGGTGACGGAGAGGTGAAGTCAGTTTCCCATCTCTAAAACCATGGAGTACATTTTTAATGTTTAGACCAAGCGAAGATCCGTTATCTCCCAGGTTTAGTCACTAAGTTAGTCGTTAACCGCCAAGTCACAGATCTGTAGTCTACGTATATTTGTTTTTTTTTAAACGTTGACCCACGCTTGGAATTTCGTCCTATATCGTGGGTGCGTTTTTAAACATAGAAACAGACACACCCAGACCCGGAACAACTACTTTCAGATCATTCACATTTTTGTTCCGTGCGGAGATCGAACCCGCGACACACTGCGTGGCAGTTGATCGCTCAGCCACTGCGCCAAGCGCCAACCGTGTAGTTGATATAACGAGTTGAATTTTTTTGAGTCCTCTTGGATTATTCGTTAAAATTATTGTTATATCTTGGGGGCAATTTATGATGGCACAATCGTTTGTGAATATGATTGCCAGACGCGGCACATACGTGTTTATCAACACGATCTTTTAGCTAGTTACCTACTTGTGTTGAAAAATACGAGTTGCAACTAATCAGTTAACTACAAAGTGAATTTGTGAAATGCGCGTGGACGGGTAAATGAAAAATTGATTCATTTGTCTTGTGTCCGGAGACGTCGAATTTAAAATCATCTGCCTAGCCTATATTCTATATTGGGGTCGGCTTCCACTCGAATCAAATGCAGCTGGCAGTATTTTACATGGAGCGACTACGACTGCCTGTTGGACCTCCACAACCCAGTGTATGAGGAGTTACCTGATGTAAGTATATTGGGCTTATATCCAGTTATACTTGACTAATGTCTATAGTACATCCCTTGACTAACATGTTTTGCAATGTCATTATTTCAGGAACTGAAAAAATGCTTTGATGCCCAAGATGTGCCATTGCTCCAAGCAACAATTGCCAAAATGCCAGAGCAAGAAGCCATCTACTACATGAAGAGGTGTGTGGATGCTGGACTGTGGGTTCCCGGCAAGAACAGTGATGATGAACCAACTATGAAGGAGAATGCTTCGGCCTCTTCACAGCCGGCTGGTGATGCTCCCGTCCCCACATCTTCAGCAAGCACCGATGACCTTGACTGAGAAACAATCAAAGCGTGCTAGTATTTAGGCATAAGTCTGCTGAAGATCATAGAAATGCTAGAAACAAAATGTTGGCATTTTCCATTATGACACATGGACATAAGTTAGATTAAGTTTATGTTATATAGTATTAATTTTTGTATCTCCAAATTATAAGTGAGAATGCATAATACTTGTGTTGGATATCTTGAGAAATGAAATATTTTGTTAAGTGCTGCCATGAATAACACTTGTCACAGAAATAATTGTAAAACTCCTATGCAGTGTACAATATTTTACTAACGACAATTTTACCCGTTAATATGAGATTTTACAATATATAAAATGATAACTATAAATTCAAAATGTTTTATTCATTTATTTACATAGTACATTAAAAATCTGCTGATGTCTTTGAATGTCCGATGCGTCTCGTGGGTTCGACTCCCGCATCAATGTTTGTATCTATGGCCTAGACCTACAGGATAAACAGTTGAGGGTTTGCTGGCGTAGTCTACATCCATCCAATTTTGATAACGCGAAAATATAGTCGAAATATTTAGTCGCCGAATATCTGTCACTAGTGCTTTGGTGACGGAGAGGTGAAGTCAGTTTCCCATCTCTAAAACCATGGAGTACATTTTTAATGTTTAGACCAAGCGAAGATCCGTTATCTCCCAGGTTTAGTCACTAAGTTAGTCGTTAACCGCCAAGTCACAGATCTGTAGTCTACGTATATTTGTTTTTTTTTAAACGTTGACCCACGCTTGGAATTTCGTCCTATATCGTGGGTGCGTTTTTAAACATAGAAACAGACACACCCAGACCCGGAACAACTACTTTCAGATCATTCACATTTTTGTTCCGTGCGGAGATCGAACCCGCGACACACTGCGTGGCAGTTGATCGCTCAGCCACTGCGCCAAGCGCCAACCGTGTAGTTGATATAACGAGTTGAATTTTTTTGAGTCCTCTTGGATTATTCGTTAAAATTATTGTTATATCTTGGGGGCAATTTATGATGGCACAATCGTTTGTGAATATGATTGCCAGACGCGGCACATACGTGTTTATCAACACGATCTTTTAGCTAGTTACCTACTTGTGTTGAAAAATACGAGTTGCAACTAATCAGTTAACTACAAAGTGAATTTGTGAAATGCGCGTGGACGGGTAAATGAAAAATTGATTCATTTGTCTTGTGTCCGGAGACGTCGAATTTAAAATCATCTGCCTAGCCTATATTCTATATTGGGGTCGGCTTCCACTCGAATCAAATGCAGCTGGCAGTATTTTACATGGAGCGACTACGACTGCCTGTTGGACCTCCACAACCCAGTAACTGGGTAATACCTACGTTGTGTACCCCATGGTTAGATTAGCGAAATTCGAATGGTCAGTTTTATCAATATCGGGTTCGTTATAAATAGGAAAACAGATTTTGTGTTTGTATGTTCCGTTTACACGTCAAAACGGTTGATTCCCTTTATGTCGAGTCCCGTTACGTCGAGCCGAAAACCTTGTCTCGCTTCTATTACCCCTATGTCGAGTTTAGTTTTCTGTCCCGTTTCTATTCCCTTTATGCCGAGTTTATTTACCACGCTTCTATTACCTTTATGTCGAGTTTAATTATATCATATTTTAGAAGTACAGTCACGTCCAGTGAAATGAATACATGTACATAATTTAGAATTATTAATGATTGGAATTGGGGAACTTGGGATCCAAGAGCGAGCGAAGCGAGCTCGGGACTTGTGGGCACCCCGACACGGACAGGTTAGGTTCGAAGGGGATGGCGGGGTCTGAAAGACCCCGCCATCCCCTTCGTGTTAGGTTACTTTAAACCATGCACGCAGAAATAGGAGCCCCGCGGAGCGGGGCTCCGTTGAGCTTCCTTTTTAGGTAATCTTCACCTATACTTGTATTAATATTATTATGTTTTTATGCCATTGGCTTTTAATTTACATTCCTGACTGTACTTGTTCACCAAACTCGACATAAAGGTAATAGAAAGCGTAAAATATCAATACTTTGGAGAACAATAGACTTGTTTGTTTGGCGCCGCCTCAAAATTGATTTTTTGCTTTTCAGTCCGATGTTTCAACGGTTTGATTAGTTTTAAAAAGGACTTATTTATTTATAGATATACACGCTCACTTAGAAAGTTCACCTGTATACCTCCAGACGAGTGTTCATACTTATTTATTCAATAAACCAAAAAAAAATGATCCGTTAGAAAATACAGCTTGGCAAAAAAGTGTGGAAAAAATGAGGTTGCTACTCAAAGAGATTTAAAGAACCTATACAGGCATTTGGAAAATTGTCATACAAAATTGTTAATGCCGTGCGTCAGTAGCGCTATGTAAGCGTTGCATAGCAGCGCGACTACTAGACTGAGGTCTGAGGGACTTTTTACCTATTGGTAAAAAGTTTTGGATCACACTTCGTGATGTCCCGTCTATTGTCGTTATAATCATTATGAATAAACAATTATGCACTGATCGTTGCGAATTAATGTAGAAAATAGTGAAATAACGCAAATTAATTGTTTTTTAAGACAGAAACTACTCGTAGATGATTTTTATAATATGTTTTCACAAAAAACCGTTTCTTAGTTTCAACTGTCACCGCATCACTCTTTCTTGCCAAGCTGTATGTGTGTACTTAGTGTTGCCAACAAATTACGTGAATAGCTCTACATTTTCGTGTTATATTCATAGGTTCTGTTTTCTCTATCGCCACATGCACACTGTTGCTAAAGGCCATAAGAACAATGGGTCTTGCAGTAAATTAAAAGAGTATATCTTTTTTTAAACTTGTACTTTTTATATAACAAAACTACAATAGGTGTATGAGAGAGGACGCGGCGGGGACGCTACGTGAGCACATGCGGTGGCAATTGCGGCCGCCCCTCCAACTTGCTGTAGTCCAAGTGGAATTCCTTCGCCACCTGGTAACAAAGAACATCATCTTTTATTCAATACTAAATAAAGAATACATTTATTCAGACCTTTTAAATTTTAGAAAACCATTCAATTGTTGTTGTTCAGCAAGAAATAAGTAAATGCATGATAATTATTCCTTTCCAATAAGCTTATGGACAATGTCCCTATTTTCACGCTTTCAGATAAAAATGTAATGCGACATGCATTTAGATGTCACATGTTGAGTTTCCTCACGTTGTGAGCAACCCGCACTGGGCCCGCGTGATGGATTATGGCCCACTCCCTCTCACAGAGAGGAGGCCTGTGTCCCAGCAGTGGGAACATTATAGGCTGATGATGATGACGACATGCATATAATGTATCTAAAGAAACGCCAATAGTACCTTACGCCAGTTGTGCGCATCAAAGAAGTAGTAGGTGCCGCGCTCGTACGTTGAGGTCTTCTCCACCATAGGCATACCGGGCGCTTGAGAGATCCACACCTTTTCCTCCATGTGATACCGCCATTCTCGATTATAGCTGGAAAATAAATACAGAATTATGCACTTTGTAGAAATTAATTGCCTATCATTCCTAGTACATATTCGGTGTAGATCTAGTTAATTGCTTGGTCAATTATTCCTTTCTGATTTTTTTTACTATAATTGTTGAAGTATTATATGGCACAAGAATGCAGCTGATTTGCATTAATAATACCTAATATTGGTATAATCTTGCCAGAACTCTGATCAGTTTGCTTATGTAAAAAGGACCCTTCTCAAGTGAAATCCATATGAGAACAGTTTATGAAGCTTGTCGAGTGGCGAGCTACTTCTCTTGTGCCGGCGACGCTGCTACCCGTCACCAGTAAGGAGCATAGGGCTGGCCAGACGGATGAGCATCGCTCCACCTGTCGATCGTCGAAGTATTGTTGAACAAACTTGACAGGTGGGCAGGGTTGGCATGATTAAAACAAGTTGTTTTAAAACACATGTTTAAAACAGTTCGAAATTAAACAGTGTTTTTTATTACATGTTTAAAAACAAAGATTAAAACAAGTTTAAAACATTGTATAAAACAATAAGAAAAAAACATGTTTTAAAACTACTTTTCATGGCGCATGTCTGGATATAAAATGAAAATAAATTAATATTAGAGTCGAAATAGATGAACATAAAACCAGTTGAGTCTATAATACGAGTACTATGTTATATTTTTGGACTTTAATTGGCATTTTAATCAACTAAAACATTATTTTTTTTAAATAAGTATTTTATTCAATCGAACAAATTTGGGGGGTAAGGGGTGAACGGACACAACATCTTCCGACCCAATTGTCAACCTCACCTGCCCGCGTCGGTGGTTCGTATGAATAGCTGACGGCGGCCCTCAGCCGCGGTGCCCCCTGCCAGACAACAGACGAGGCTCTGGCGACCGAGACAGTGGCGGTTATATCCACTCAACACCCAGGAGGAAATTCCACCTGGAAGAGGCTTTCGCGAGCCTAGGATCCCAAAATGCTTCCTAAAAGAGCGACCGTGAAGCACCACACTTCAAGCTAAAATATCACAACAAGCAACTTCACGCGACTCCTAAGTGCCTTCAAAAGAAGTCATATACCGAACATCGGGCGGCAATCCCGACTCTGGACGGCCTAACGAGCCTGACAAGATTTGTAGGAAATGACAAACCTAACCCGCAACCGCACTAGCGATCGGGGGCCTTGGCTTCACCGCCTAGACCAAGAGGAAGAACTACCTCCATAAAAAATTACCCTAATCCTACGGTGGGAAACGCGCCAATAGGATGAATGGCTAGTGGGAGACTAGTCTCAAGCGCCGACCTCGGCGGACCTGGCTAACGCCGTTGTACTGGAGCCTTCTCAGGGGAATGGGCGTCACCCTCTGAGTGACGGTTTAAATCGACCCTACTCGTGGGAACTCAATATGGAAAATAATGAATTAAAAAAAACAAACCCTACAATAAAACCAACTTCAATGGTACAGCAAACATTCCATAAAAGTATGTTCGTAAGAACAAGATGTAACTCGCTAGGAGCATTGCCTAAAGACACACAAAATGTTGCTGAACTATCTAATACCCAACCTACACCTCCCGACTGGCAAAGAGACCAAATACCAACAACAAAGAGAAAAATTACAGAAATAAGCCCCAACTTGGAGGAAAAGAACAAAAAACTAATGAAAACTAACTACCTAGTTCCAACTCAAAATCAATTTGAGATACTGGATGGAGACAACGATGAAGGAACAGAAGACAATGTTGAACATAAAGAACCAAAACCTGAACCAATTTTCGTCACAGGCGTCATTAATGTGACAACTCTCAAAGAAATACTGGCCGAAATTGTCACAAAAGACAAGTATACAATGACCACTTTGAAGTCTGGTCATATCGTCAAAATTATGCCTTCCGATGTAGAAACATATAAAATCATTAGAGGGAACTTCATAAAAAATAATATCAACCACTATACATACCAACTAAAGAGTGAAAGAGCATACAGAGTAGTACTACGGGGCCTACACTCTTCTGAGGATACTGAAGTAATAAAACAGGAACTCAGCGAGCTCGGTCACGACGTCAGACAAATAATAAATATACGACATAAAACAACAAAAAATCCATTACCACTCTTCTTTATCGACCTTGAACCTAAATTTAACAACAAAGATATATTTAAAATAAATCGGTTGAACTACATGAAAATTTCTTTTGAAGCACCGTATAAAAAGAGAGAAGTGCTACAGTGCAAACGTTGCCAAAGATTCGGGCACTCCAAAAATCAATGCTTGCGACCATACCGTTGTGTCAAGTGCGCTAAAGAACATCCAACGTCTACATGCACAAAAACACCTGACACTGACGCAACCTGCGCAAACTGCCAGGAAAAACACCCTGCAAGCTACAAAGGCTGCATAAAATACCAAAAATATAGAGATCTTATAATAAAACCAAAACGAAAACCTACAACAAGATTAGAGAACAATGATGGAATCAAAGAAAACATCCCAATAAACAACCAGTTTTTAAGGAGACAAAACTACACTTATGCAGACGCAGCCCAGACAACGAAGAAAAGTAACGAAAAAACAGAAACAAACCCAAATATGAATAATACTGACTTTGTCGAAATAATGGACTCCATGTTCAATAAATTCCAAAATCTTATGAGTAAAATGATAGACAGCATGATGGACCGCATGATTAACCTAATCAAGCCTCTCATACTAAGATGCCCCTGAATCTTCGTATAGTCACTTGGAATGCCAACGGACTGACTGATCGAGGAATGGAGCTCGCAGTCTTCTTAAAGACAGAAAAAGTTGATATCGCTTTAATTTCAGAAACAAGATTTACATCTCGTACTCATATGAACTTCACAGGTTACAGAATGTACAACTCAAACCATCCCTCAGGAAACTCACACGGTGGGACCGCAGTTATTATCAAGGAAAACATAAAGCACTATCAAATTGAAGATTACAAGACCGAAAAGATTCAAGCGACAACCATAAGGGTGGTAGAAAAAGAAATGGAAACTACAATTTCTTCTATTTACTGCCCTCCTAGACACATAATAACTAAAGACGACTTTAAAGACTACTTTAACAAACTGGGGAACAGATTCATTTGTGGCGGAGATTGGAACGCCAAACACTGTTACTGGGGCTCTAGATTGACATTGCCAAGAGGTAGGCAACTGCTTTTCGCCATCAATGAAATCAATCTTAACTACAAGTCGCATGGCAAACCTACGTACTGGCCAACCGACACAAACAAAGTCCCGGATTTATTAGACTTCTTCATCACTAAAAATATTCCACCCAATCACCTAAACATCGCTGAATGTATTGACCTGTCGTCAGATCACGTACCTGTTATACTTGACATAAACTGCAAAGCAAAACTATTCCAAACCACTCCTAGGCTACATAATCGAAATACTGACTGGGAACTATACAAAGATATAATTGAGAAAAATGTCACACTGAATATTCCACTGAAAACAATAGAAAATATAGAAACAGCCATTGAAAACTTTAATAAATTAATCCACAAAGCTTCTAGTGAATCTAATCCTGTAAGCATACCCAAAACCTCTGATCAACATAAATACCCGAAACAAATTAAAGACAAAGTAGACGAAAGACGAAGGCTGAGGAAAATATGGCACAACTCTAGATACCCATGTGACAAAAGAAAATTTAACAAAGCTTCTGAGGAACTAAAACAATTGATCAACCAGACAACAAACGAAAACCTACAATCGTACCTTAGTAGCCTCTCTCCACACAAAACTTCTAATTACTCATTATGGAAAGCAACTAGAAAGCTAAAAAGACCCACAACTCAAATACCTCCGATTAAGACGGATACCGGTACATGGGCCAGATCAGACGAAGAAAAGGCAAAAGCGTACGCAGAGCACCTCAAAGGTGTTTTCAAACCTCACTTGAGCACTGACCCTAATCATGATGAGGAAATTAGGCAATTTTTGGACTCTCCGCTACAAATGTGTATTCCTTTAAAAAGTATATCTCCCAAAGAGGTATGGAGAAAGGTGATAAACCTTCAGGAAGGAAAATCTCCAGGCTATGACTTAATTGACGCTACCCTGCTGAAAAACCTCCCAAAAAAAGGCCTCCTAATGCTCACAAACATTTTCAACGCATGCCTCAGACTGCAGATATTCCCATGCCAGTGGAAAATTGCCCAAGTTATCATGGTACTCAAACCCGGGAAACCGCCTCATGAAGCCAGCTCCTACAGACCTATCAGTCTTCTACCTGTAACTGGTAAATTACTAGAAAAAATTCTTATCAGTCAAATACGTCCACACCTTGAGGATATATTACCGTCTCACCAATTTGGCTTTCGGGAGCAACACGGTACCATTGAACAAGTACATCGACTTACCGACGTGATAGGCCGTGCTTTTGAAGAAAAGAAATACTGCTCGGGTGTTTTTCTCGACATCGGACAAGCTTTTGATAAGGTATGGCATGATGGATTGTTATTTAAGATCAAAAAATTGCTTCCTCACTCATTCTTTCCCATCATGAAATCCTATCTAAGTGAGAGGTGTTTCGAGGTCAAGTACAACAACATAACATCGGAAATGTATGAAATACTGTCCGGAGTACCGCAAGGAAGCATCCTTGGTCCCATACTTTACCTGCTGTTCACGGCCGACCTTCCAACGCACACTAATAACACGACTGCCACCTACGCTGACGATACAGCTCTCCTATCTGTTCACAATGACCCTGAATTGGCATCTGAGAATATACAAATTCAATTGTCAGAAATAGAAACTTGGCTTAACAAATGGCGCATAAAGGCAAACCAGACCAAGTCGGCTCACGTCACATTTACCCTCCGAAGAAAAACTTGCCCCCCGGTTAAACTATACAACGAGGAAATCCCGCAAAAAGAGGACGCTAAATACCTTGGTATGCACTTAGACCGCCGTCTCACATGGCGAAAACACATTTGGGCCAAACGGAAACAACTGGATACCAGATTAAGGGAAATGCACTGGATGATTGGACGGAGATCACAGCTATCCTCTGATAGTAAGATAGCCATCTATAAAGCCATACTGAAACCTATATGGACCTACGGAATTGAACTATGGGGAACCGCGAAAAACAGCAACATAGAGATCTTACAGAGATTCCAGAGCAAAACTCTTCGTAATATGCTTAATATACCACCATACATCAGCAACAAATACATCCATAAGGACCTGAACATAAAAACTGTTCAGCAAGAAATCGTCAGCTTCAGTAAAAAGTACCAAACTAGATTGTCAAGACACATTAACCTACTGGCATCAATGTTGGAAGGCACTGGAAGCGCTCAATACTTTCGTCTTAAGAGACATAGCGTACCTGCCCTAATAGACCGATTTGAAGACCACACTGTATAGGCAAGCTTATTGAAGCTTCCTACTTGAAGCGCCCTTACCCTTCACACAAGACAAACAAATGGCCCATTGTGAATCTCACAGATTGCCATGTTACAGAAAAACAAAATAGAAAAAAAAAAAAAAAAAAATCGAACAAATATCTAAGTACTAGGATTTGTACTAAAAAATCATAACTGTGATCCCTAATGTCGGCTGTCGAAAGAAAGTAATTCAAAGGATTAGAGGTTATTCCCCTATTTTTTTAAATATCAAGAGTAGTTCATAGATAAAAGGTAATTCCCCCCGGGGGAAAATTACCTTTGAAATATGCGCCGCCGCAGCCGCTGGTCCCGCTAGGAACGTCACTATGTCGCCCAATTTAAATGTGACGCTTTCAGTAGGTATTAATTACGCACCATTAAATAAAGTTTACCTTTTGATAGTTTTTTTTTGTAAATACTTAATTTATTATGGCGAGTTTATAAAGATCTAGTCTAGAAATGAAACATAGTCGAATTAATTTGAAATAATGCCCTAAACTAAAAAGAACAAAAAAAACACTTGTTCAAAACAATTTGAACTGTTTGTTTTATAAAATAAAAAAAAACTGTTTTTTTTCCAACCCTGCAGGTGGGTTTTGGGTTAATTTTAGTGGTGATCAACTTGATAATTTTTTATTTATTTATTTATTTACTCAAAACAAGGAATTTTAGTACACGTTTTGAAACAGTTTTTACAAAATTATAACAATTTTTTACAAACGTGTGGGTGAACACTGCTCTCCTAGCTAGGTTATAGAAACCTGTGTTAAGGAGAAGCAGTCCGGACCCCTAAGGAAGAATGACATGTTATTGTTTGCTATGCTTCTGATGTTACTGCTACAATCTTGCAAGAATTGAGTAATACAATACAGAGGTAAAAAAAAAGGATAAAAATTAAGTAAAATAAGCTAATTACATTAAGTTAAATCTACGAAATTGGATATGTGTGTGCGATTGGTTGTGGTGTGGTGGAGTGTGGTGTGGTGTGGTGTTTGTGTGTTTGTGTGTGTATAGTAGATATGAGCGCCGCGCCGGCGCGCCGCCGCCGCCGTGATTTCCCCCGCGCCGCCGCCGCCGTCCACAGGCGCCGGCGCGCCGAACCCGAGCGGGCGGCGTTCAGTTTAATCTAACACGCTGACCAAACCGAACGCACGATATTAAATGCTGGCAAAATGGCGGCACTAGACGTAGACGTTTATAAAACGAAACTCTTTGACATAAAAAATTCTGTGTTGTCCAAGTTATCAGCAAACAAATGTCAAATGTGACACGGAAGTTTCGGGAGGTACCTGTGTGCCGAATAGAGAGGGAAGTTACGGCCGGGTGTCACCACTGCGAAGATCGCCCGGAGGACACGGTGGAGCATACGGTGCAGGACTGCCCCGCTTGGACAGAGCACCGCTGTGTCCTCACGGAGGCGATAGGCGGAGACCTCTCGTACCCGGCATTGATCGAGGCCATGCTGCGGGGCGAGACGGAGTGAGAAGCGGTCGCCTCCTTCTGCGAAGCAGTTTTGCTCGCGAAGGAGGAGGCGGGCCGCGTGCGAGAGAGGACAGTGTCCTCCCTCCGCCGCAGCCGCAGTGATAGACGCCCACGGCGTTGGACGTCGCAAGACGATCTCCGGCCACCGTAGGTGCGGGCATGCGGGCGGCGAGTAATGGGCAACTCGCCGCCCGACCATGGACCATGCCCCGGTCGACCGTTGTGTTCCACGCGCGCTTCAAAGAGCGTCGGCTCTAGAGGGCCAAAGCCTGCCGAGGTCGCGGGACTTATTCCATTACCGTGACCCTGTAACGTAAAGGGCTAATGAAGGACACCGTGGATTTTAGTCAGTACAAGTCTGACAGTCCCTCCCGCTCTGCCCTGGGTTGGAGGACTCATCTAAATTAGTACCTACTTACCTATGTTGATAGGTTTTTTACGAGATTAATAACCTGGTAACAAAACCTATTTTTAAAATCGCGTAGGCGCGTGGGGCCACCCAAAGCCCCGCAGCACCGGAGCCATGACAGAAACAATGCTTGTAGCATGTTGCATGCTTGCTTGAAAGCTGCATGTTGCATGCTACATTCTTGCTTGCATGCTGCATGTTTGCTTGCGTGCTGCAGCAAACGTCATTAATCATAATACAACTCCCGTCAGAGTTATTTTATCGAATATGACATTTGCACAATTACCTATTTGTATTATCTACTACATTTCAATGGCGCATGTCAAAAATGTAACAGCCATAATTACCTAGTGTGCACAAATTTCTAGGCGTTTGGTGAAATAAAAATATGGCAATTAAAACAGTGATTATAATGAATGTTTGGAAACATAATACTTCGAACAACCATTGTTTCGAGTAAGTGTAACATCGGTAAAAAGTTTTTCGACCAAATGAAGTATTGGAGTAACGAAAAAAAAAAAAAAAAATAGGTTAACTGAAACAGTGGGAAACGTGACTTCTATGAAGTAAAAAAAAAACCTAACGATAGTACTTGAAAAGTTTTAGGTCAAATGAAATTCGGTCAAACGTTTTTCGATCTTATGATAGAAAATCCTTGTCAATTAAATTTGTCTCGTCAAAATTATAATAAATCGTAATTATACGTACATTGTTTTTCTTAAATTAAAGTAGTTAAATAAAGGCCAAGCCGCGCCGCCGACGCCGCCGCCGCCGACTTCAAAAAGTCGGCGCGCCGCCGCCGACAAATTGACCATCGGCGCTCATATCTAGTGTATAGGTGGGTGTGAGTGTGCTTGTCCTTGTTTAATACCTATATTATCAAGATTGATTCGGTTTCGTCATAGGACTTATTTTGGAGGTATGATTGTATAATCCTTTTGCATTTATAATACGGTACACCGTAGATATGACACTCTTCGTTTATTTTGTTGTACAGCAAAGGACCAAGAAAATAAAAGAATCTTTTGACAAAAGTTGAACGTACACGCGGTACAGCGCATATCCCATCCTTTCGACGTTTACTACGTTTTTTATTTTCTATTATTCGGTATGGGGTGTTGCGATGTTGGCGAATGACTGTCTGTAGTATAAAGTGTTGTCGTACATTCAGCACTTTGCAGTCATTGTATAGAAGATCTGTTGGATACAGGATTGGGCGAAAAGTGGCTACTTTTAATATGGCCCTATGAGCTACTTCTAGCGGCTTAAGAGTGGTTTTAGGTGCGCCACCCCAGCAAGAAATACAATAAGTTATGATGGATAAACAAAGCGCGTAATACACATTACGTATTATATTGGGATTGGCAATATAGCGGAGAGTTTTAAAAATGTATATGAGCTTGCGAACACGTCCAGTTAGAAGTCCAATATGAGACTTAAAATTGAGATTTCTGTCTAAGACTATTCCCAGGTATCTGATGCTTTCAACAGAGGACAATAAAGAGCACTGACAGTTTGAACCCTGAATTTGTGGATGGCAAGTGTGAGCTTTAATCAGAATTGGAGTCTGTGGTTGAGACATCAAGCTGTTGGAGTATGTTAGAAATTTGGTTTTAGAGGTATTAAGGGTTAGAGTGTGGGAATTAAGCCAATTTAACACCACGTCAAAGTCAAGCTGGGCTTGAAGTTCTAGTTGTGACCAGGATTCTGCGAAGAGGGTTATTGCTGTGTCATCTGCGAAAGATATTATTTTGGCATTAACTAAATTGAGATCACACAAGTCATTAATAAATACCAAGAAAAGTGTGGGGCCTAGAATGCTTCCCTGTGGTACTCCATAATGTATTTTAAGCTCATTGCTGTTATGGCCATCGATTCTGACTTGTTGCGAACGATTGGTCAGGTAACTCTGGAAAAGTTGCAGTTGTAGCCCCCTGACGCCTATTTTTTCAAGTTTGATTAAGAGTGTGGAGACGGGAACAGTGTCGAAGGCTTTCGCGAGATCTAGAAAGATTGTTAGTACCTTTTTATTTTTATTTATATTATCTACGACAAAGCTGGTTAGATCATGAACTGCATCACAGGTTGACTTATTTTTGCGGAAGCCATATTGTTGTTGCGATATTATCTTGTGATGCTCAAGATAACCAACCAGTCTTTTGTTTATCAAGCGTTCCAGAACTTTGGATAAAGCGCTTAGAACAGCTATAGGACGATAGTTATTCGGCAAAGTTCCGTCACCCCCCTTGAAGATAGGATAGATTATTGCCTTTTTAAAGGAAGTTGGAAAAACAGCTGTCTCAAAGCAAATATTGAATATATGGCATAAAATAGGCGCCAGTGTGGTGGAAAATTTCTTTAGTATTGTAGGTGAAATGCCATCCCAACCAGTGGCAGCGTTTGGTCGCAGTGAATTAATGGTAGAAATAATTTCTTCTGGGTCAGTCTTCTCCAAAACAAATGATGAAGTTGGAATATAACTGTTTTGTGGGATTGGTAGTTGATGTGAGGGCTTAGTTTTAGTGACGTCATCAGCAAGTTTCTTGGCAATGTTGACAAAAAAGGAATTCACATTGTTACATGATTGTGCGGGACTGGGTGATGAGGATAGCAATTGTGTGCATGAGTGTGAAGTTTTTGTGGTGTTTGTTAACCGTTTTATGGTATCCCATAGTAATTTTGGGTTATTGCTCGCCTTGCTCAATTCTTCCGCATCGAAGAGCCTCTTTGTCTTTTTAAGAATTTTGGTACAGAAGTTTCTGTACCGTTTGTAGGTTATTTTTAACGTTTCGTTATCTGGAGATTCCTTAAGACTTCTATGCATGGCATCTCTGTTTCTCATGCACCGTAATAAACCAGGAGTTATCCAGGGTTTAAGTATCTTCCGTTTTGCAGTCACTTTTTTAATAACTGTGTTTTCGGTTATGGCAGCGGTCAGTATTTCAATAAATTTATCCGTAGCGGTGTTTGCATCAGCTATGCTAAGAATAGGGTCAAAGTCTATTTTCAAAATTGATGCACCAAGTCCCTCGTAGTTAAGTTTGGTTACCGTAGACGTGGTGGTGACAGGAGTACGTTTGCTATCCAGACATATTAGTGAGGAACCATGGTCGGTAATCGTAGACTCATAGACAAATGTGAATGCAGGCGATTTCGTTCTCAGGATAATATGGTCCAAACAATTTTTGCCCCTAGTTGGGAACGTATGTGCTGGGAGAAAACCATGAAAAGCGAGACAATTTAAATACTCGTGGGATCGTGTATCAAGGGAAGAAGGTTTGATGTCAAGATTTATGTCACCCGCTATCACGACCGTTCCGAGGCTGTGGAGCGATGGAAGTATATGATTAAGGGCGGAGAGGAAGTTCTGTATGTTGTCTATAGATGGAGAGCGATATATACAGAGTAGGGCCACGTCATGGTTAATTTTTATTATTAATCCTGAGGCAGAGTGGCACAGATCTAGTTCCTCACTAACCGCTACAATTCCTGACTTAATATAGACCACGACACCATCACTTTGGTTTATGTGCTTTGTTGTTTTGAAAATCGTATAATTTGGAAGAATTGGAAGAATTGAGTTACTGGAACATGAAAGCCAACATTCTGTTAGGATTATTACGTCGCAGTCAAGTGAAATACGGTGCAATAGAGTTTGTAAGTTTGTGAAGTTACGATTTATGGATCGAATGTTTTGTGAAAAAACTTTCAAGTATTTATTTGCATTTATCAAAAGCTCTCGTGTTTTTTCCGGAGCGCATGTATGCGTCATTGATACAGAAAGTTCATCGATGTTATTGATTAGTTGGATTGCGTTATTAGCCATTTGTTAAACATTTTAAAATTAAGAGCGCTACGACGAAGATTGTAATTATTTGTAAGCTGTCGATATTAGTCATTGTGGTGTGTTTGAGTTGATGTGAATGCGTGTGTGATTTTGATTTTTGTAAGTGTGATAAGTAAATGTAGTAGTTATTTATGAAGTTTCTTGGTTTATTTTTGTGTGTTTGTATATCGTGAGCACGTCGTGTGAATATTATGTTTATTGTGTGTAGATATCCAATTAACTTAGTGGTGCATAACAAAAGAAATGTAATGATAAATTGAGTAAAAAACAAAAACAGTAAAAACATTAAAATTAAAAACAACATCAAGATTAAAACTAGAGTGAGTAGAGAACTATGCAATTTTATATCTAGTCATTTCTCTAGATCAGTTTTATTGAGATCTTCTGCACTTTTGATCAGGAAATGTTTTTTTCCCAACGCTTGACGAAGGAATACTCTGCCTTGTGAAGTCCAGCAAAACTTGAAATTATTTTCTGTTGCAAATTTTCGTGCCAGATAAAAAAGCCGTTGTGTTTTAGGGGTGAGACTCTCTGAGAGATAGATCGGTATTGCAGGACCGGCTAGTTTTATGTGGTTCGTATTTAACTTATTTTGGCTATTCTTTTGGTTGAAATTCCGAAGATTCTGTAGAATTTTATCTTTTGTAGTGACGCTGACAAAGTCGACTACGACTGGGAATGATCCATTTTTCTTATTAACGCGGTAAATATCTTTGATGTCCTGTCGTTGCAACGAGATATCTAAGGCTCTAGTTGTTTCAGTGATTAATTTGCAGAGATCTTCTTTACTTTCTCCTTCTTGTTTTGGTATATTTCTCACTTCTATCTTAGACAAAGACAATAACCGTTCCATGTTTTCAATTTGGTCCTCGAGTTGACTTATATAGTTACGGTCAACTTTACGTTCAGACTCAATTTGGTCAATCCTAGTCACCATATCATCATACTGTTTTGTGGTAAAATCTAAGGATTTTTTTATTTCCACATTTTGTAGGATAATTTCTTCCATGGATGTTTGAAGTGCCAGAAATTTACTGTCGTTCTGAGCTGTGGCCGATTTAAGTAGCTCCCGTATCTCCTCCATGAAGGATGTAACATCTTCTTCGCGTCTTCGCTTGATGTTCCGCATCTTAGTAAAATCAGTTTCTACCATAGTTAAATTCGGTGCCGACCCGGATTGTGTAATCACGGGGGCTGTCAAATTTTGATCATTAGGTTTGGTAGTTTTAGGTGGCGTACGTTTCAGCGACTCTGTGTTCATTTTTATCCTCAGGCACTACAAGGTTAGAGTTGAATAGAATGAACTGCAAACGTAATACTATGTATAATTAGTACCGTTTACGGTGGGGGTGGCGCCACCGTTGATATTCACTGATGCAAAAGGTTAACTTATATTCGTCGCTGGAACACACCATGAACTTAGCGGCGCGAGGTTGGTAGCACTGGCTGTGTGTTGTAGATGCGCGTACGCAGGACTTTCACTTTTAAAACGTTCATACAAGCGTTAGAATTCTGTGCACTCGCGGCTACACACTAATGATACGGCACTTTCAACTATTTTTCACTGTTATTATAAGTTTGTATTACACTCCGCGAAGGGCCAAAAACAGTTATTTATAGGTTTACAGTATAATAAACTTATGTTTAGCAAGAGAGTAAAAGTAGTAACATCAGATAACTATTTTTCAGAATATTATTACTGACAACACGTCTTTGCGGTCTATGAGCGCGTTCCGGGTTTCAAAATAGGTTTCATAATAGGTTAGGTGTTCAGATTGTTTTGAGGGATCCGTTTATATTTGAAAAGCGAAGTAATTTATTTTAGTTATGTATGCGCTGATCTTATCCCCCTTCAGAAGATAGACGACCTTACTTCATGATAATCATTATTACCTGTTGCTAGGTAGCTAGCCAGGTAAAAATACATTGTTACATGATACAACTAAGTGAAAAACAATGAAATGAACTCACAGTTCGGCTGCAGCTGCGATTTGCAGCACGTCACCCACGAAACAGTAGAACAAATAAAATAAGAGGTCTTCCTTATATCGACTCAGTCGTAGAGGCGCCAACTTTTCTCTAATTGAACCATTGATTAGATATTCGGGAGGCACATGGTAGTCCATATCCTGTGGTCTGTAACAAATTTCAATGTTTATCACTAAATTTATACTGGTTTCCTTTGACTGAAGTTTTCAGTATTAAGTAATTAAATTGTTTAGTGTCCCAAATCAGAATCAGAGGCCAATAGTGACTTGTATGAAATAAATAATGCCTAAATAATTAATTTGAAGATAATTATTTATTACCTGCACGGCGTATCCGCCCACGGGCCAGCAAAAGTGAGATATAGGTTGTCTGGTGAATTTAGGTTCAGTCCGAGCGCAGTTAGATCCTGCCCTAATGCCAGCGACACTAAACTGGGATCCGATTCAGCCGCGCGAATAAACGTCAAAAGTCCCACAATACCAAACTGGTTTGGTATCATCGTCTCTGGTATATTCGTTACTTTACCTAAAACATTATAACATTACATTATCACACTGTCAGAACAAAAATACTACTTCTAATGGAATAATATCTGGATTATATATTAAAACTGCTACAAAATATATGTGCATGCATTTTAATATATTTCCAGCACTTATTTAGTATACACACCGTAGAATTCCGTATGTGCTCCTTGACTGATAACTTTAGGGACAAAAAAATTACATGTCAGGTGCAAATTATTAAGTTTAATTTACTATCTAAATCAAAATTCCACAGATATAGAATTATAGACATTTATAATATGGCATGCATTATTATAATAACCACAAATTAGATAATCTTGTTTGTGTTATTAATTAGAAATGCAGCACAATATTTCATTAATTTGCAGGACATGTTAAAAAAAGAATGCATTTCTCCTCCATAGTATTTTTTTTTTAGACAAGTTTGAATCCAAAAAACAATTATATTTTAGTGGACAAAAATCTCATTGAGAAGTTAGACAGGCTTGTTAATTAGTATTGTATCAATATTTACCATCGGGTGAGGTTTGTATTCCTTTCCGGGGCTTGTCATTGGTGTGGTTGCTGAAGTCGGGCGGCGGAGGCAGCGGGCCGGGCGGCGGGAGCGGCGCCGCGCCGCCCGCGCTCGACGTGCCGGGCAACGCCGGGAAGTCCTCCGACGACATCGTGAACTCTGACTGCTCCGATGTAGGCTGCTTCACCATACCCACTGTCAAGTTAACAAGGTCTAATTACACACTAGTCCTCTATAGAAACAGTACCAACTACAATAATAATATTGTAGTTCAATAATCTTATAGCTACCTTCACAGAATAACCTCAGTCATCCTAACACAGTATAAAAAAGTTCAATGGGTGATGGGTGTCTTAGTATTTTTTTATATAATACATATCATTTCTCAATTTTTAGGGTTCCGTAGTCAACAAGGAACCCTTATAGTTTCGCCATGTCCGTCCGTCCGTCCGTCCGTCCGTCCGTCTGTCCGCAATTTAGCTCAGAGACGCACAGTACTAGACAGCTGTAATTTGGTGTAAATATACGGATTTGTTGTGCCGAAAAAGTGGTAAAATAAAATCTCGTAAAATATTTTTTTTAGGGTACCTCCTGTACACGTAAAGTGGGGATGTTTTTTTTTTCTCGCGTACCCCTTAGTGTGGGGTATCATTAAATAGGTCTTTAAAAAATATTATTAGTTTTCATTAACAATTTTTTGATAAAAAAATTCGTTTGTGAAATATTAAGCTTTAAAGTGCTAAATTTAGCTCGACTCGAGTGTCCCCCCCCTCTACCAGCTAAACGGTTATGTTTGGGGGTGTGAAAAAATTCACAATAGTAGTATATATAACGAAGTTTAAAAGAAAATTATCATGACTAAGTAGGCTTTACAACTTTACGAGTAATAGTCGACCAACTTATAAAATGTACTTGGATAACATATTTTCTTAAACAAAATGTATCGGAGAACATCTTCTTCAACTGCATATGTAAGTTTGTCAACTTTATTTTTACAGCTTTAATAGGTATGTTTTTACGGTATGTTTTTTGGGGATAGGTAGGTTTTTATCGTCAACTATTTTTAACTAACTTCAAAAAAAGGAGGAGGTTTTAAATTCATCGTAATCTTTTTTTTTATGTGTTTCTCAAAGACTCCTGGACCGATTTTGAAAATTCTTCTTTTTATTAAAATTAAATTCAGCGAATCAGTTTAGTTAGTTCGCATAAGTATTTTGAAGGGCAACTACGGAACCCTACACTGTGCGTGGCCCGACACGCACTTGGCCGGTTTTTAATTTAAAATATATTCAAGAAATTATTTTTATAATACTTACTAGCGACCCGCCCTGGCTCCCCACGGGTGCAATCTTTATAATATTATTAAAATTGCGACTATAATTTGAGATTTAAACTATCCTATCTCTCAAGTTGGATCGAACTGCACATGGTGTGCGAATTTTATTATAATCGGTTAAGTGGTTTAGGAGTCCATTGAGGACAAACATTGTGACACGAGATTTATATATATTAAGATATTCAAGAAATTATTTTAGATAATTATTTGAATATTTGTTTTCAAAAAGTTCTATTTTGATTTCTTATTTTTTGCCTTGGTTAAAGTTACTAACCGTAAGGTTTAGAGCCGGGTGGCGGCGGTGCGGCGGCGGGAGCCTGGTCGCCGGCCCCCCGCGCCGTTAGCGACGGGAACTCGCTGAGGTCCAACAGCGGTGGCGTCGACGTGTCGCCGCCCTCGCCGAACACCGAGTGGTAGTTGCTGCTTGTGTTGAACCGAGAAAGGTTGCCCATACTCGACTGAAGACAACGGTTATACACAATCACTCAAACGTGAAACCATGTCGAAATAATTCAGAATGTAGAACATGAAATTACTACTTTATCATCATTTTAAACAGAAAACACTCTTAGCTCAATTTTTGCCTCGACTCAGTTCACACGAAACAATAAAAATTACGAAATAAAGAGTTGAAACTCGAATGCAACTCTATTTGAATACAAATATTGACACAAATCTTGCTAGGTTTATTTGATAACCAAAGTAGGCACCATTGATGTTTAAATAACATTTTTCAGGTTATTTCTTAATAAATCAAAGTAAGTTTACGAGAATGCTATGAAGAGCTACTTTTTCACAATTGGCTAATGATCAATGACTCACTAAGATTTTAGCGATCTTAAATATAACAATAAGATCTTAAATATAACAAACAAGGAAATAAGCTATAATATTTCCACAGAGATAATTCCATTACAACTGCAGGTAAGCAGTTTTTTTATTCCTCTACCCACATAATATGAACTATGATGATAATTAAAAGAAAATGAGATTCTCACCATGGAATTTGAGTTAGGCTGTGATAACGCGTTTGGTATGGGTACCCTGCGGTCCGCAAACGCCCGCTGGCCGAATAATGTTGATCGCGATGCCATAGAGGGCGGAGCGCCCCCAGGCATGGCGGTGGAGTTCCGACCGGGCGACAGTGCGCCTCCGAACGTGGGCGTCACATGGCCCGACACGCCGCCCACCAGCCCCGAGCTGACGCGACCGCCCACACCGCCACTCGCTAGGCTTCTAGGCGCTTGTTGAAAATTCAAGTTTGCCATAACCTGTAAAATCAGTTAAATATATGAAATTAATGCAACACTTCTCACACTACAGAAATTGTAACAATACAGTTTATGCTCAACTGAATCATCTTTATCTAGGCCACATACATATTCTAGGCAGTGACCAACTCGGAAAACAACTTGCAATAAAATGGTGATTTCAATCTAATATCAACAGCTATTAACTGTTTGTGATGCTTAGGTTAATTAGTGTGTGACAATTTTTACTTCTGCATAATCCTTAAATAGCACCATAATATATAATTGTAAGAAAAACTAACTATTGTTTACCAACTGGTTCTTATATCAATGACATATTATGTAAAAGCACCCTGTCTAGTGGGTGAACTGTTACATTTAATATGAAGGTAAGATGATAAATGTGTGTATGTCAATACATTATCTGATAATCCAAATGTTCACTAGATGATTCAAAGGTGATGATATCAATTCCCACATTGTAATAAAATCTGAGTTATAAAAGAAGTCACAAGGTATAAATACATTCACGTGAATACTAACATTTCATACAAAGTACTTAGGAAAGTCTGTTTCAGAATTCTTCCAACTTGATATATTTTTAATACCCACTTTCCAATATCTTGTCTGGACATTAGTGTATTGCATTCAGCTATGTAAAGCATTTACTTGAGCTAAGTAAACCCTAAATGGAAAATATTTAATACTTTAGCCAACAGATTAGTTCAACAACAGATTTCTCAGGACAAGGGATAAAAATAATGTATGGTAGGTCAAAACAATTCACAATGTGCTGTTACACACACATTATACTTAATAGCCACATTAACAGAACCTGTAATAGTTTATTGATGTAAGTAAAAACCAATGCACAAATGTAGACATCAGAGGTGTTCAGTAAAATATACAATACCTTACGGTAAAACTTTATGTTGACTGAACAACTATCAGTTCAAACCGAGGTGTTTATGAAACGAGACCAAATGAATTTCGTACATACGCATTGAAGTGTTCAATGCAAAGATAGGAATATGAGATAACGTTGGCTAATAACAACAAATGTAGTAGGTATCATACATTTTATCAGTTTTAAATGGTTTGGTTATTCGTCCCCTGTCAAACAATGGCGACCCCTGTTTTTGGTACACTCGATTCTTCAAAAATTACAAAAAAATTACCTAATGTGTCGACGTCAGTCCTTGTTCCACTATTTTGTTACCAGTATAAATGGTTCATAATCGAGTATTATCTGCAGGATCAAATTAATTCACTCCAATGAAATAAACAAAAGTTTGTTGACTGTCCAATTTAGACGACGATTTTAATGCATTCAAAAATTTTAAGACGAACTAAAAAGATGCCCAAAACCGTCTACGCATGAAACACTGCTATAAAACGCTGAAAACTTTATACATCTTTACGTCACTTATAAATATTTTAACAATTTCACTCAGTTTTGTCGAACGCCACATTACCCTAAACAACTGGCGGCCATATTGTTGAAAGCGGACGGAAAACTGTAACAATTTTCGCTCTAGTAACTTATTTATTAACAACACGAGACACGCTGAAAAATGAAACTTATGACATGTAGTCAATTATTGTTTTTAATTTTAATATATTTATAAATTTCGACATAACTGTAATTTAATAAATCTAAGAAAACAAATAAATAGTTTTTAGTTTGACTCATGTGGCCAACACTGAATTTTTAGTTACCACACTCGAAAAAATGGAAGAATTCTTCTATAAGCTATGATTCGTAGTAAAATAGAAATAATAGAATTTCACGTGAATCCAAAAATACAATCCAGTGTATCCAGATTTTTTCACGCAATAAGATAAAATTTAATTGAACATTTCTTGTGATTGGTGTTAATTACAATGCAACGTGAAAGTTCAACTTTAATAACCAATACCAAAGCATCTAAAAAGGATGATAGAGCCTTGTGTTCCATTTTTGACTGGGCTCCTGGGCTCAGAGTGGACATAACATGGGCCATGGTCACTCATTACTCTAGGCCTTTCGCTCACTAATGACTATATTTTGTCGTGAAAACTTTTTGTTCCCCTGTTTCTTTGAGCCCAATTTAGTCATGGAAGAACTTGCATGTAAGTTTTGGACTACATTGCGGTATTCCTTTGATCCACTAAATTCACTGTCCATTAAAGTCCGCTATTGTAGTCAAACTTGCATACAAATCTTGAATGTATAATAATTATGGCTTTGGTTGGTACATTCAACTGGGTGACAAAAAGTCATCTCGGCATAAATTTTTCAACGAGTGGCAGCTTTAAAGAGTCTGAATAACGTTAGGGTCAATTTATACTAGCGCAGAGTCGAAGCGCATCAAAGCGTCTTTCCAAAACTGAACATAACAATTTCAACCTTAACTCCACAGCGTAACACACACATTACTTCTGAGATTTCAAAAAGTCGCGCGCATTCTTCGGAATTCGCTTCGATGCGCTTCGACTCTGCGCTAGTTTAAATTGACCCTTATACTTCTACAGCTTGGCTAGAACGTCTTGAAACGAAACTAATCTTTTTGTTTGCTGACAACGTTTTAAAATCTTTGATATTTGATGTAAACAAGGAACGCAGGTTTGTTAGATTTATTATTTTGCCATAAAACTAACGTAATAAGTGAAAAAAAAATGAAATCATTCAAAGTGCTGGTAGCGAGAGCACAGTGGCGACTTCCGGTTTTCTACTCGAATTTGCCAAGCTGTATTTAAATATATACGACACAAATCGCCTAAACTCTCTATGGTATGGAGTGAAACTTTACATTAATTGGTAACACCGGGATCATATGATTGTTCAATGAAGAAGCACGTCTGATAGGCGTCGACTTACTTCTTCGAGCCAGTTTTTAGTTTTCTGGCCGTTTATCGGTTGTTTTACGTGTTAGTGGTGCTAAATATTAAACTACAACCATGGCGCTCAGCGATGCAGATGTCCAAAAACAGGTATGTGTAAGGAATTTAGTAGTAGTGTAAATTTGTCGACATCGCTATTTGTCAGAATAATTGATCGACAATGATGTCTGAACTCCATGGAAAAAGAGGCACTTACCGACTCTGTTCTCAATTGCTTCTGGATTTGAAATCCTTCTTGCTCCACAATAATGGTTTCTTTGAATGAAAAATGGCATTATTTGTTATTAGATCAAGCATATGATGGCCTTCATTGAGCAAGAGGCAAATGAAAAGGCTGAAGAAATCGATGCGAAGGCTGAGGAGGAGTTCAACATTGAGAAGGGCCGTCTGGTGCAGCAGCAGCGGCTGAAGATCATGGAGTACTATGAGAAGAAGGAGAAGCAGGTTGAACTCCAGAAGAAGATGTAGGTTCCCTTTTCTACATTTCAACCCAAATTTCTAACACTTTCTTGACTGTAATACCAACTAGAACTATTGAGAAGTTTTATTATCTAATTCAGGATCACACTTCATCTTCTGAAGGTGCACATTCTTACCTCACTCTTACCAACAGATACTTCTAAAGATACCTTCAGAATGTCTAGTATTCTTGACACACTCTACTTTTAATGCTACAGAACCTTTTCTGGTAGTTCCACTTGCATTTAAGCATCTTACCAGCGCTCGACTTGGTCCATAGTGATTGAACATGGCCTTGAATGTTAGTTCCCTTCAATATTGAGAATAATCCAGAACTATTATATATATGAACAATTTCCATAAACTGCAGAACTTAAACTCAATACAACACTGAATCTTTTAGGCCTTTAAAGATGTGGTCTCGCCAAGCTATGACTATGCAAAATGTTCTTGCAGTCAGTACCTATAATTATTCATTTCTTAAACAAATCATATGGTTTATATTCAGATAAATCTGCAATACATACCACAAAAACATGCTACTTAATTTTAAAAAATTGTTTTTTTTTCTTAATTTATTTTTGTGTCATGTGATCAGTTACATATTACTTCATGAATGAAATGTTAATTCTTATAACATACAAATCAATAAACTCACTATGTAGTATACTACTACATAATGTTTTTGTGGTTGACATCTTTTTAGGTTATTTTTTCGTATTTTCATATGATTATATGTATTTTGTAGTCAATAATGATTGTCACATGACCATACCATAAACACATGCTAAACTTTTAAATTCTGAACATAACACAGTGGTTTTACAACTTATTTTATAAAACATTTCCATTTATAATTTAAGTAATTCACATTTAATTCACTATGTTTCTCTGCACCACCCTAAGGTAGACTGGTAGAGAATGCCTATGGCATTAAGTCCGCCTATGTACTGTTTTTTACAAGTGCATGAAGTTTAAATAAATAAATAAATAAATTTTACTATTTTCATGTAAGTCTTTCATGTACTACTGAACGGAATGGAGTGATAACAATGATTACATAGAAGTTACATATCTCAGTTGATAAGATTTAAAATTAAGAACATTTTTGGCATTTAATCCTAAATGTTATGGTTTATTTTTCAATACAGTTTAATTTTATAGGTGTACAACCAAAGTTAGGATGCACACATCTTTCATTAAAAAGACAGTATTATAGGCTTGGTTACACAGTTTTCAGAGTCATACATTTCAATTATAGTTATTTCAATTCTTCTCTTTCTTTGGGTTATTATACTCATAATCAATACTCATTCAGAAAAATGGCTCTTCCATGTCCCATGTAAAGAGAGAAATTATTATTTGGTAGGAAAGTTCTTTGACCTTAGGGCAGTGATATAGATTCGCAAGTAGGTAAATAGGTCAAACTGCAAATGGCGTGAATCTGAGAGCAGTGGTGGCCCAGTGGGAGAGCAGTGGTGGCCCAGTGGTATCGGTCCCGACTTACGAGTTGTAGGTCGTGGGTTCGAACCCCGCGAGGCGCATTACTTTGTGTAATTTATTTCATCACCACTGCTCTCAAAAACGGTGAAGGAAAACATCGTGAGGAAACCGGCATGTCCTAGAACCAAAAATTCGAATACATGTGACATCCACCAATCCGCACTGGGCCCGCGTGGTGGATTATGGCCCACTCCCTCTCACAGAGAGGAGGCCTGTGTCCCAGCAGTGGGAACAATATAGGCTGATGATGATGATGATGAATTACTTCTCCTTATTGAGAAAGACTTTCCATATCTATTTTTTAGCTAATGATTTAAATCTATTGAAATTTTTTTATGAATACCAAGGCAATTCAATTCACTATGAGACACTTATACTTTTTTTTTTTGCATGTTAATATCATAAAATGAGTCCCCCCTCACCCAGGGCAAGGCAGGAGGGACTGTCAGACTTATACAGACTAAAATCCACAGTGTCTTTCAATAGCCTTTTATTTTCCGGGGTCACGGTAGCTCGTAAGTCTCGCGACCCCGGCAGGCTTTGGCCCTCTTAGAGGGCCCCGTCAGATTGCTGACAGCTCTTTGAGGCGCACTTGGAACCCAACGCGCCGTCGACCCGGGCATGGCCTTGCATGATCTGACAGCGAGTCGGGCCCATTACTCGCTGCTTGCTTGCCCGGTGACACTTAGCTTGACTGAAGAAAATACAAATATATTGTGTACTACATCCAAAAACTAAATGTTAGTAACTTGTAAAAAATAACTGTATATCCTCAATCTTGTCACACAGTCAATCCTCCAACATGCTGAACCAAGCCCGTCTGAGGGTGCTCAAAGTACGTGAAGACCATGTACGCAACCTCTTGGACGAGGCCCGCAAGCGCCTGGCTGATGTACCGAATGACCAGAAGTTGTACTCTGAACTGCTGACCACCCTTACTGTGCAAGCCCTATTCCAGGTTTGTACTGCTTTTTAATGTCATGATCATCTACAGAGGCTGAGCTATTGGACTGTGCAGTGTGCTGCAATTTCGATTCCCACACAAATATTTGTATGATTTAGAAGTATGTAGTTGCCCCGGGTCTGGGTGTTTGTATATGTGAGTTACTATGTTTATAAACGCACCCACGACCCTGGAGGAATTCCTAGCGAGAGGCCATGTTTTCACAAATAAAAAAAGTTTAAAAACTAGTGCAGAGAGAGAAATTGATGATTTCATTCTGAGGGATGATGGTACCGATGATATTCTCGGGTCACGTCTATATTGCTTTCATTTCTAAATAAGTATATGAACAAGATATTTATGCTTTTTAAATACAAATATCAAAGTAACAAAACTGTTACATATCAAAACCACTGTAAATTACAGCTGATGGAGTCCGCAGTCACACTGCGCATTCGCGAGTCAGACAAATGCCTGGTCGACTCAATCATCAGCAAGGCCCAGTCTAATTACAAGGAAAAGATCAAGAAGGATACCACCCTGAAGATCGACAACGAGAACTGGTTGTCACCAGACACCTGCGGCGGAGTCGAGCTGATCGCCCTCAAGGGACGCATCAAGGTATGATGACGATTTTATTATCTTTTCAATCGTTTTTAAATAAAATCTCTGTTTTTATGATATGAGAATATTACGAAATAGTAATGTTTTCTTCGTAACAGCTGTCAAACAAAAATAAGAAACAGTCAACAGCTGTCCAACTTACCCTGTCTCGATTCCTGTATCGCTCATACCGCGTGAATCCGCGCTTCACCATCACGATAAAATATTATGATTATATATTTTTTAATTTCTTGATCAGATTCGTTAGTGATTGTCGCACTGGTGAAGTGAAACTTATATTTGAGTAGAGTTATAGTGGAACGGTCACGCTTGATAAGCTATATTGTTTAGCTACACCTCAGAGTGCGAGATTATGATGTTCGCGCATGTTCGTCGAAATAAGGCAGTGTCACAGTAAAGTGTGTTTGTTCAGATCTGCAACACCCTGGAGGCTCGGCTGGAGCTAATAGCCCAGCAGCTGCTGCCGGAGATCCGTACCGCCCTCTTCGGAAGCAACCCTAACCGTAAATTCACCGACTAAACTTTTAGAGGTGATCTATATTCACACTTGTTATTACTAACAATTTATTTAAAGTTCATCATTTGTAGAACTAAAATAATAATATAATAAGTGTTTTCCTTTGCCTAATTAATTATATCGTAATAATGCGTACAATTTTATCGCTGTCTAGTATGTAATCTGATGATTCCCGTTAAGTCGCCAGAAAATGTACAACTGACAATGTGTGATCATGTGAGTTTCTGATTTCTGGGAATAAGACCACCAGATAGCTTGTAATTCTATACTGTGCATTAGTTTCGCCTGCTTTAATAATGCAACACCTACTTACTGAGCGTAAAATATTTTAATATAACAATTCATTCATATAGCATAATGTTATATATATTTTAGAGGATGTAGTTTAGGGGACTTGGAGACGGTTTAATTAAGATGTTACCATTTATTAGGTCATGCAATTAACCATATTATAAAAATAATTGATACTGGACCTTGCAGCAACTTGTCTTGCAGTATTACTATAGCACAAGAACACGCAATCCTAGATCGGCGTTATTTCTATGTGGAACATTTACTTGTATTTTAATATTAATCTTCTTTCTGTGTATTATGATAGTTGTTATTGAATGTTTTGGATAAATATTGTTCGTCTGTACCATTCATGTTATCAGTGGGGAAGCATTGGGGGCTGTAAGGTTGCGGTGTGACAGCAGCATCCCATGCTAGGTTCACTCAAATCGAAGTAAAGATTTGACTGTGCCCAGTGTGGAGTGACACGGGAACCTTGCAGCACACCAAACATTCCTGCTTGTGTTTATCCTGGCAATCTAACATTCGGCCTTTGTTTTACAGTGGCTACACAGAGCACCGTTGCTCTTGGTACCTACTATATATTACTCCCATACAGCACTGTTAAAACTCCTTATGTAAATATATAGATGTGTTGAAAATAGTCTTTCATTTTAAAATAATACTTACCTTAACTTTAGTAAATCAATGAATACACCACATTCACGCAGTAATCAGTATTTATTTATTTCTTGTCACATGTAGATAATTCAATAAACTACACAACAATATCTTTATAAGTAAACTGGTAATAATACAGTAAATAATATTTCGGCATCAAAAATGTTTTCAGAAGTAGGTACCATTCTAATGGCAGTTAGTTTTTAACTTTTTATTGATTAATTTAAACCACTTCAATGGTAATAACTACGTAATCTTAAACATAACGACTATTTTAGACAATAATTATTAGTACCACATTTATTTGTAAGAACATACTAATACTTAAACAGATGGGGCGTCGAGTCCACAAAAAAAGCTCTCAGTAAAGAAAGACTTGCAAAATCACAACAGAAAACGAACTTTTCTGAAAACCTTACAATTAATCACAACTGTAATGGAGTTTAGAAGTTAGTTAGAGCCATACCCTGTAGTTTACAGCACTTTGAAGATTTAAGGACTATGCAATCTATTAAAGTGCACCAAACAAGCCTTAAATGTAATGGCAGTGTATAGATAGTGCACTAACTTCTACAGGGCAATATCCTAGGTGCCCCTTTGTTTAGATTGCATAGTGTAAAAAGCTCCTCCTTAAAGGTGCTACCACAGACAATATATTAGTTAACTACTAATTAACTAAGTTGACCTTAGTAAATTCTTCTCAATATCATAAGCTAAGTCACAGCAACGATTCAAAATTCTAACTACTTTAGGACGAACAACACCAACATAGGTCTCGTTTACACAGTGCGAGTTTAGTAATGCAGCCTTGACGTGTCATGATTCAGTAGATGGCGCTGCTCACCTAAATCATAATTTAAAAATCCAACCACCCAACTAATTTCAATGTAATTTTGTGAATGTGCATGGTTGAACCCAAAAGGTGGTGGTCGTGCGAAGGGTAGTACACTTGAAAAAGTTACTATTACTACTTTAAGACGAGTGGTCAGTTTGAAGACTGCAGAATTTCCTCGCACTTTGTAGATAGACCAGCAATTTGAACGCAACTGGCGCCGCGGTGTATAGAATTTAAGAGATTCAACAAACGATTCCGTATTTTTTGGCGGCTTTTACCGTCTCGTGTGACACTCAATTTTGTCCGGCTGTACAAGTCGAGATGACAGTGGCGTTCAAAGGGTTTGTAAATTAGTTCTAATGCGGTTTACACGACAAGATGCGAGACATCAGGCGTGTAGGCCGGGAGATATCGTGGCACACGCGGCTCGTCCCGGCGACGGGCGCCACGGTCCACAGCCAGGCTGATGGTGCCAGCTTCCTTCACTCCGTTGGACTTGGCCCTGCGCTGGGACGGCATGATGGCAGCTCGCAGAGTCTTGCGTTTCTGAAAATTTCCAACGTTCATCGAACTGTCCATGTACACCACGGAGCAGTAAACAAGTGGAGTGATCATGCAAAATAATGAATGCAAAGCCCAATGTCTTCCTCATTTTCGAACCTATTTTCGATAAATGGTTACATGCAACCCTCAGAACACTACAGCGTTGCGTCAGATTCTACAGTGGTCATATAAGCTACGCGTTGTGTCTCTCCATTTGCTTACTAATCTGTGCTGTACAGTCACGAATAAAATGTGAATAAACACAATGACATCTACTTACAACAGCAATAGACTATTACCGTGTCCAGCGAGTTGGTGTACAAGCTCCACAAAGCAGCGGGGACTTATTGTGATCAAAATTAACAATAATGTACATGAACATGAAAAGTGTTTATTTTGAATATAAGTTAAATATTGGTCGTTAACAATATTTTTATGTCTACGTCGGGGATGGCGAACCTCAATAAGCAGGGTAGTACTAGGTTGAGTATTCTACTAATATTTTTAAAAAGTGTACATTTGTGGCCATTTGCTATTGAATATTAAAATTGACTAAAAGTGTTTGACTAGCAATGGTTCACAATCCCTGAGCTACATACAAGTGCGTATCAGTCGTCAGTGGGGCCACGGGCCACGGTCTATATTTTACTCTCAAACTGCTGTTTGACGGTATCGCAGTGGTCCACTTCGATGGCTTCCGCCTTGACTCTGTTTACCTCGACAGCTCCGCGCCAGCGGTCGGCAGCGTGGCGTGCGATCTCCAGCCTCTTCTGTTTCTTGATCTGGTGTCGTTTGTACACCACCTCGATCACTATCAGTACAATGCCGCCTATAATACCCGCTAACACAAGTATGAACACCCCTGCCATGTTCTTTAGGCCTAAAGTGTTCGGTGTCTTCTCATTCTCTTCGCAGTTTAGCATGTTGTTACGGAGGATCCATAGGTTGTCCAAAGATTCCATTATTCCGCCTGAAAATTATCATAGTGTTTATTTTAATCTATCAGTCAACTTTTGTTTACAGATTCTTCTAACATGATAGATAGGTATACATACTTTCGTGAAAGTCCAATATGGCGAGTGTGACTAGGTCTGCCCAAGGAGAGCCTTTCTGTAATCCAACACCATAACCCGATCGACCAAACAGTTCTCCAGCGGTCACTAGCTCACAATCTTGAGCGGCTTCGAATTCCAAGCGAGATGAGTCCCAAATGAATGCCATTAGTTTACTGCAACCATCGAGCAGAATAAGAAATCAGCCAAAAAAGTTTTATGTTAAAAAACCTACTTCATAGCAATCTTCTAAACTACTTGTTCAATTTTGAATTTTATTTCCATGGTCTAAATTGAACTACTAAAAAAACCATGAGTTTCTATATTTTCTATGTCTACATAACTGCAACTATAGAAATAAAGTGTAATATGAACCCACCCGTGCTTAACATCTTCGATAGCTTGCTCAGCGTTATCATAATTATTCGCTTCCATCGTGCGGTACATGTTCGACAATTCGACTTGTCGTCTAAAATACATATCAACAGCGGACCCCTTTACCGTGGCACATGTCAGATTCTCCATGGTATTGCGAAGCTAAAGATAATAAAAAATAAAGCATTAGCTACTATCTAAACTAGTCTATGTCTCTACGTTAGCCCGAAAATATTAATCAGTGAAGTTGTACCTCCCCCTCAAACTGCACCATCGAACAGTCCTAGGGAAATATTGCTACAATCAATTAATCTTGGTATGTGGTCTGATTGATGGATAGGTACTTGATAAGTAAGTGATTCATTATCAAGAAGTTAGCCCCATGGTAACGCATTTATGCTTTCGTCACCTTTGACAACATCCAAAAATCCCGAAACCTCACTGCGTCTATATAAACTAATATTTAAATCTGATAGGTACATCACTGACTTTGAAATGGTTTACGTACCCTAGCGTCGTTGATTCCGGTGAGCTTGGTCTTAGGGCGTTCGAGTACGAGGAAAGCAGCCAAGTTGGCAGTGTAGGAGGCGACGATGATCATTGCGAATCCTGCCCACACCATGCCTAACACCCGAGCCGAGAAACTGCGAGGAGTGCCTGAAACAATTATATCAAGACCCTGGTTTACGATCGTCAAGCGGTACGCATGTTTTAGGAATTTACGCAGAAAACATGGGGAAAAAGGCATTCTCACAACTTTGCCATTTGAATTAGACTCGCTTAAATTATAGGTTCACTCACCTTCACCAATACCGCTGTTCAGAAGCACGCCCCAAGCGAACCAGATAGCACTTGAAAGATTGAGGGCATCTTCTTCAGTCCCATCTATATTGGCCAGCTTGAATCGTCCGAAGGGAGAGAATCTATCCAAAAGGTACAGCACTAGCGCCACCACGTGGACTGACACCATCACTAAGATCCAGAGGGTGTTGGAAAACGGTTGCAAGAACGACACCAGGGTTGATGAACGTGATGGCTGAAAGTTGAGCAAATCTTTTAGGTCTTTGTTAACTTAATAACTATTGTAGCTGTTCTCAGCGATTTCACCCGCTATAACTCGAAAATTATCCCGTGGGAACTTAAACTCGGGATAAAAACTATCTGTTAATCCAGGTTGTAAACTATCTGTGTACCGAATTTTTAACCAAATCAGTTCAGTGGTTTTTGCCATTCATCCATCCATCCAAATAAACTTTCACGTTTATAATATTAGTAGGATAGGATAGAATTCATGGGTTTCTGAAAGACAACCACATATAGATTGGCGGTTGTTTAGAGTAAGACAAAACTGACTGATATGGCTACAGCTAAGTTCAACGGGGGATCACTGGATATTGGCTCTTTGATAGCTTATTAGGAAGGGGGTGAACCTTTAAGGTTTTCGAATTTCCCTTGATAATAGGAATTAGGTACTATTAGGTAAAGAAGCGTACTTGGTTTTCTTAAAAAAAAAATCTGAATCCTATCTAATGGCTGCTACACACCTTACGATAAATCGTTACGATTAGTCGGTACAGTTCAAACTGTAACGATAAATCGACAAGTGTGTATGAGAAAAACTGTACAGATTGTTCGATTTTTCTCATACACACTTGTCGATTTATCGTTGCAGTTTTATCTGTACCGACTAATCGTAACGATTTATCGTAAGGTGTGTAGCAGCCATTAGATACCAACAATACCAACCTCTTTTCGCGGTTGCGGTTCAATAAAAAATAACGAATAACTGGCCATTAATCTTTGAAAAAATCAGCAGATGACGTTTGATGCCATTAGAATTTTATTTTTAATTATTTTTTTCCTAATTTTATAATGGTTTTAGTAAGGATTTTTCGGTAAAGTTCTGCCAGTATTTAACTTTTATTATACTACTGAAATCAAACCTTTTTACCCGACTGCGCCAGAAGTAGGGTTTATTTAATCTAAAATTCTAGGCAAATTCATCATCCAAAAACATCCAACTTAAGTACCTACTAATACATTCATACAATAAATTAAATAGTGTGCGTGATATTAAAAAAATTATACCTTCTGAAATATGTCCATACCTTTTTCTCCAAAATCGTAATACCTTGATATTTAAAAGGCTTACTAAATTCAATAAACTCCGCCCGTTCGGGGTTGATAGTCAAAGGCGCCACTATCATGTCTGCACGTTCATAGACCAATTCTCCTAAAAATTCAGAAACATATTTTTAACTACCTGCACTCCACTCTGCAGACTCCACTATTTATGTAGGTATAGCAGTTTGAAAATAAAATACAGGCCTCTGTTACTCGCTGAATAATAAAGGATTTTACACGTGAAAATTTTTCAAATATGGCATTACTATTGCATTTACTTTGGTTTCGGGAGCGTACTCAACTCACCTATGAGCCCTGTCCATTCCTTCTTGGCTCCTGGTTGGGAGAAATTCCGTATGATATAGTTTCCGAACTGACCATCAGGCGACAGAGCCAAGGAATAGGTAAAATTGATCGCCTTCGATAGATGTTTTAAGAGATCCATGCAGAAACCTTTGCAGCAGTACAGTTGGTCTAAAAGTATAAGATAGCTTATCATAGTAGGTACAATAATTCGGGAAGATTTTAATCATTTAAAAAGTTACGCCTGTCCGAGGAAAGAAAATCGAGTGAAGGCCATTCTAATAAATGGAGTGCACCTATGCTCCCTTATTACAAGTAGACTTGCAACTCTAGCCTTAGTTTTTACCTGTACCTATGAAATAAACATAATATCGTTATGTACCTGTATCCTCAGTAGCATTGTAATGAGGACAAGGAATCTCTTCAGGAGTACAGTCACTGCCATCGTCAATACGACGAGTGTAAACGAAAGGCTTCTCCTCAATCGTCAATACCTGAAGTTACAAAAATATATTTACCTCTTTCTAGCTTACAAAAAAGCAGTTATGCTGTCCCTGTCTTATCTTATTGATGATTAATATCACCTTGAGATGCGTCGGTATCATGAACCCTTCCGGTTTCGATGTACTGCGGCCCATCCATATTATTTCTTGCTCTTTTAGTTCCAATCTCATCTTCTGAGTTTCCTAAAAATGTACAAGGTTTAAAGTTTCTATCATGCCATTTGCAGCCGGCTGATATTATAACATTATTTTGGAGCAAAAGTTAGTATCCTGCATAGTTTTCGAAATTCATATCATCAAGCATACCTATAACTCTGTTAACTCTGTTTGTAGCTGATAGCAATACTCTAAAATAACTGAAGAAACAGCAGTTCATTAGGTAAACCTCTGTCTTAACCTTGGGTAAATAGAGGCGTTTTAACATATCGTAAATTTTCAATTGTCTTACCTTAGAATAAAAGTATTTGCCGACAGCTACATGCTCCCCTTGAGCCCTCACATTGACCATGTCATACTCCGCATGCACTCGATCTCCATGGTCATCGAAGGCCACGTGGCCAGTGGCCCCGTTCTCTAATCGTTGCTTCCTGATGTAATCAAATAGCAGACGTCCTGTGGTCCAAATTGATCCGGAGTTGTCGCAGTCTGACGGAGGAGCGTGGATCTCCTCTGTATTGTTCATGTCGCGAATGGCTGATGCCAGGACATAACTGGAAATTTAACAGGCATAAGGCATAAGCTACCTAATACCGCTAGGCCAGAAAATTTTGTTACTTGAAAAAAAAAAAGGTTGCACTCCAGGAGTGCCGGTAGAAGTGAAAACTTTTTTGTTACTATGTTTTATTTTATAACTGGAGTAGTACAGATATGAAATTAACTAATTTGAATGACGTCTTACTCATTTTCGATCAGGGTCACGTGACCCTGACGCGAGTTTTAAATTTTTTACCCATTACAGAAAAAGTGTACAACGCCGCTAAAGAAGTTTTCACTTCAATAATTACGTTACGTCCATGATACAGTCATATAATATTATGCACTTAGGTGTGGGAATGAATCCTCCTTTCTTGCTAGTTGTCAAAAAATTGCCGAAACTGGCTAGTTTTCATCAAAATTCTATCAAATGCCATTAATGATTTCTTTTTTGAAGTGAAAACTTCTTTAGCGGCGTTGTACACTTTTTCTGTAATGGGTAAAAAATTTAAAACTCGCGTCAGGGTCACGTGACCCTGATCGAAAATGAGTAAGACGTCATTCAAATTAGTTAATTTCATATCTGTACTACTCCAGTTTTAAAATAAAACATAGTAACAAAAAAGTTTTCACTTCTACCGGCACTCCTGGAGTGCAACCTTTTTTTTGAAGTGAAAACTTCTTTAGCGGCGTTGTACACTTTTTCTGTAATGGGTAAAAAATTTAAAACTCGCGTCAGGGTCACGTGACCGTCAGGGTCACGTGACCGTCAGGGTCACGTGACCCTGATCGAAAATGAGTAAGACGTCATTCAAATTAAAAATAAAACATAGTAACAAAAAAGTTTTCACTTCTACCGGCACTCCTGGAGTGCAACCTTTTTTTTGAAGTGAAAACTTCTTTAGCGGCGTTGTACACTTTTTCTGTAATGGGTAAAAAATTTAAAACTCGCGTCAGGGTCACGTGACCGTCAGGGTCACGTGACCGTCAGGGTCACGTGACCCTGATCGAAAATGAGTAAGACGTCATTCAAATTAAAAATAAAACATAGTAACAAAAAAGTTTTCACTTCTACCGGCACTCCTGGAGTGCAACCTTTTTGAAGTGAAAACTTCTTTAGCGGCGTTGTACACTTTTCTGTAATGGGTAAAAAATTTAAAACTCGCGTCAGGGTCACGTGACCCTGATCGAAAATGAGTAAGACGTCATTCAAATTAGTTAATTTCATATCTGTACTACTCCAGTTTTAAAATAAAACATAGTAACAAAAAAGTTTTCACTTCTACCGGCACTCCTGGAGTGCAACCTTTTTTTTTTATTTTCTTTTTCTCAAATTATATGGCTTTCTTTTAATTTTTAGTAATGTGGCCTGCTCGGAGACGACACTCTGAAAACTTTTTGTTGATAGAACCTTTTTTTTTTTTTCTTAGTTGAAACTTTTTTATTACATTACGCATCTACAGTTTTTAAGTGGTGGTCTGTTTACAAAGTATTCCTTTGTTTCCAAAACTTAGTTTTTACGAGACCCTAGATGGGCAATTTATTTAAAATGCCAGATTTAAGTAAATCGTATCTATAACTTACATGGAGTCTTGTATGTGCGCGTGTTCATTGGTAGCATTGACAAGTCGTAGTCCCAGTAACCCCTCGGGTGCGTTGGCAGCGTCCAGGGCCTGCTCCGTCACCATCCATACGTAACCCACAGTCGTCATGTTCAGGAATGTTGCGTCGCGGAATATTATCTCTGCATCAGTTTTACTGCGACCAAGGGGTTCGAATTACCTATTTGATTTGCCTAACTTCCGCCATAGTTTTTGATATTGAATTGCTTCGCTTCTGATAAAAGATGAAAGCGTGTTGCTGATCCCAAAAAAAAAATGGGTAGAGGGCAGGAAGATAGTGATGATGATGGTGAATATTATTGATAGGTATGGTGATAGAGTGTTGGAGGTGACTGAAAAAAGGCAATTTTGTACGTGGTTTCGTGCTAGGGATAGAAAATGATTATGATGATTGCTTTTGAAGTTTAAAATATGGGATGATTATATAATACGAGTCAAAATTGTGATTTGAGAGTGTATTGTAGCCGATGATGAAGACTGACTGCCCGAGTACCTACTTATTGGGTTGTGGACTTTTGTGATCGTAATTGGGTGTATGAGTGATAAAGGCGTTCTGTGGAAAAGAAATGAAATCTACATTATGTAACATAGATGTAACATACCTGGCATACATGAGAAAAACCCTCGCCTGAGCACCTTTGACATCCATAAGCCGGTCGCTGAACGAATCAAGTCCTGGTTCGAATTCTATCACCTGTTCCACCACAACTTTACGATCCACATCTTCATCCACGCTTTGAGAAGTCGTCTGGAACCTTGGAACAAAGAAAAGAGTACTTAGACAGTATCTTGATGAAAAGAAAATCGACGAATCGAGTTTTGGTTTCGTAGAATATACTGTTATCTGTATCAAAAACTGACGAAACCGTGCAAAACGCGAAATGGTTACTGTGTAACAGAGATAACGCTCTACGAAGTCGATCTGTTCTCTTTCCAAATATCGATGTGCATTATTACTCGCCGGTCAGTAAGTACCAGCTATGCTATTTTGTAAAAGACTGTCTAAGCTGTACCTAGGGCGAACTAGTTGTTGAGACAGAGCATTCTGTCAGTACTTATATGTTTATTGAATACCAAACTGTAGTTTCTACTGGGGCAGCGCTGCATACAAAGCTGTATCCTTAGAGAATAGCATTTCTGTACTAGAATTGATTGTCAACTTACCGTCCCAAAATAGCCCTACCGTCCGTATCAGAGCTATGAATGAATATAACCTTCATGTAATTGAAGTGTTTCAACACATCCACCCACACGTCAGCCTGGTGGGAGTATGGTGGGACCGTTCGAAGGAAAGACACGTGGATGTTCTTGTCTGAGAAAGCTGAATCCCTTGAGGATATGCCGATGACTGGAATGTGGTAGAAGCCGCTGGTGTAGGACACAGCTGCTGGGGAGAGGTCCCCGGTCAGTGGGTGGGATACCACGATCGCATAAACCTGAAAAGTGTTGAGACATTAGTACCTATCGATACTTTTACAGACCTGTTATTATTTATTCTTATATGGTTCCTACACAGTAAGCCGACGGCATGCCTTACCGTGCTCATCGGCGTTTGCACAAAGCGTTATCAAATGATTTACCCGCCGCGTGGCAAAGCAAGCCGCTATGCCGCTGGCATAATGTGTAGGACCTTTTTACTTACTCGATGAGCTATCAGATCTTTACAAACATTCAGTGCCGTTTTTATAGGATTCGGATCCATGAGCATGGAATAATCGTGATATGTAACTCCTCGAGGCACATATTGATCTTTGAAGTTCAGATTCTGCAAACAAAAAAAAAAAAAGGTTGCACTCCAGGAGTGCCGGTAGAAGTGAAAACTTTTTTGTTACTATGTTTTATTTTAAAACTGGAGTAGTACAGATATGAAATTAACTAATTTGAATGACGTCTTACTCATTTTCGATCAGGGTCACGTGACCCTGACGCGAGTTTTAAATTTTTTACCCATTACAGAAAAGTGTACAACGCCGCTAAAGAAGTTTTCACTTCAAAAAGGTTGCACTCCAGGAGTGCCGGTAGAAGTGAAAACTTTTTTGTTACTATGTTTTATTTTTAATTTGAATGACGTCTTACTCATTTTCGATCAGGGTCACGTGACCCTGACGGTCACGTGACCCTGACGGTCACGTGACCCTGACGCGAGTTTTAAATTTTTTACCCATTACAGAAAAAGTGTACAACGCCGCTAAAGAAGTTTTCACTTCAAAAATTAAGGTTTTAATTAGTTATCTTCTGTTATAGACTAGCTATAAGCTATCCTCTAAAACACAGCGACGCGACAGCGTTGAAGCCAGTTGAAGCTACGGTTTGTCTTTAATAGATTTTCGACTTGATGTTCCAGCGCATAAAGTTGCAAATTGAATACCTTAGTGCCTAGAGCTCTTGTTGGATAATTGTGTCTCATATCGAAGGAAATGTTAATTGCACAACTGCGTTAAATTAAAACTTGTTGTAATGGGCACAAGTTAGTTTATCGTCGGGGGAAAATTGAAATGTCTTATAGGACATTCAGCATGTTCAATTTTCAATTTTTGGCGTTGAACAGAACGTTGCTAATTCAACAGCGTGCTCAATGTCCGTTACGGCATTTCTATTCAAACCTCTGTTAATAATAATGGTGCCCTTTAATGACAGACTGTATTCATGAACCGTTAATTAGCTCGGTGTGGTGATACCTGATGGAGTGATGGTAATACAACTGTATGCGAATGATTTTAGATAGACAGTTTTTTTATTATTTAATCTATACCTACTGTCCAACTCCCAGGCAAAGGCAACGGGCCTTCTTGAATTGGCGAGAAGAAGCACATGATGCAGAAAAGTGGAAAGAGTGAGTCTTTGAGGGGGCTATGCTGGGTACAACTTCCGTAGTCAATAAATATTTATTCCCGTACATGATCGAACCTGCGGCATACAGCACAGCAGCCATTGATAGAATGATAGATTGAAAATCATTTGAAAAAAAAAAGTTTTTTTTGAAAAGTGATTTTGACAAAAGGTGATACTTCAACTGGCGGCCCGGTCTTTTCAAGACAACCTTTGGAAGGATTAGATTATAATTGCACTCAGACAATAGGGTATTTTACTGCATAAATAAATTGAAATCTGTTTAGTCCTAAAACGCTTCCAAATTCATGAGTCCCCCGCATGTGACGTCATACCGCTTGTAAAATTGTACCGACCGGCGACCGAGTGACGTTTTGTGATTTTTAGAAAGCGTTGTATCTTCGTTTTACTTTTAAATTTTTGGTTACCTACGTTATAAAAGAAAGAATACGGGTCTAATATTTTTTGTTAAGTAGGTAATCTATAATTTTGGGCTAATATTTTCCAATTTAAGTCTCACCGAAATAGTGTCCTTGTAGAAGGCAATGGACTCGTTGCTGGAGAGCACGCCACCCACGTTGTAGTAGGTGGGGTTGGAGAACCGCCGCCGGTCAATGTCGGCCGCCACCAGCTGGCCGGCGCAGCAGACCATCGCCACCACCAGGTGGTACGACCACATCTTGATACCTAAACATAGCATACTTTACGATCAGATCTGTCATCATCATCATCATCAGCCGGAAGACTTCCACTGCTGAACATATAGCGGCCTCCCCTTAGGCCGCCCGCCACGCCGAACGACAATTCGCCACTTGCATACATCCCCGGTTACCCACGACTCTCACGATGTCGTCGGTCCACCTAGTGGGAGCAAGCCTGCCTATGCTGCGTCTTCCGGTCCGTGGTCGCCACTCGAGAACTTTTCTTCCCCATCGGTTAATCAGTTCTACGAGCGATGTGGCCTGCCCATTGCCACTTCAACTTGCAAATTTTATCTGTATGTTTGGGCTATTACTGTTAGCTATTATAAGTACTAGGTATTACATAAACATAGTTAGGTTATTAGGCCCTTCGTACATAACGGGACGCAAGTCTCCGAAACCTTAGGTACGTCTTTGATATCCATTGATGCGTGCCTGTTTCGTACACAGAGGTGCGCCTCTATATGGATATGTATTGCGATAGTCGCTTAAATTGGATACCAGCTTCGTAAGTTTTCGGAGACTTGCGTCGCGTTGTGTACGAAGGGCCTTCGGCTTCCATATTTTTTTTTTTTTGTAATCTTTGTCCCGATTTGAAACCTTAAAATCGCGATTATATTTGAACCTTCTGTTCTGACAGACTGTCTGGCCATGGTAACAGCCTAGGTACCACTTAATAGGCAACGGTGTCCTATAGTAGGTACACCCACACATAGATAAATGTAACACCGTGAATAACCGGGCCCAAATTCAGACTCCATGAAATTCCAGTTTTTCGTATGAAACTATTTTCAACCCAGGAATCAAACCCAAAAGCATGTCTTGGGTTTGATTCATCAGCAGGGACTTGGGACCACTCTACCTAAACAAAGACACTCTGCTTAACCAAACACTACCTTAACAAAGAATCAGCTTGTAGCTTTCCCGCTGGTAGCCATAAGATCTCTTCCCTGAGTGAGGTACCATAAAGCCTATAGGCTATTAATCCACTACCACTCTTCAAATACTGTCATTGGTAAAAAAAAACATGTGATACTACAGGAATAACTAATGCATTAGTTGGTGGAGCGCATCGAGGTGGACAAAACCGTATCATCATGCATCCCAGCTTCGTAACGCATTGTACCGGACAGAAACGCAACGGCGCAGTTTAGTAGGCATAATGTATATTGTCCTCCAATCCGATGTTCAGTCAGCAAGTAGGTTGAGTCGCGCATGCGTGGTGTATGGCCACCGCCTAGCTGAGCCGACTAAACGGATGATCAGGATGACGTTACCGAGAAATGAGCTCCGCATTCGTCTTACGATGCCAAATGGTGCTGGGCGGCGGAAAGAGCATCATGACATTCGGAACAATTGCCGAAAATAAAAATTAAATTGGGCGGTCAAAGTTGTTTTAAAAAATACAATAGTAATTACAAAATATATCATTTTCTAATTTGAAGGTGAGTTTCGAATCCCGCCGAACTTTCGATAATTTAAAAACTACGAAAGTAGGTACCTATAATAGGACCCACGAGTATGTAATTATTACCGACCTAAGTGCCTAACTTTGAACATAACTAATTTAGAAATCATATCATCCCGCTGCTATGTCCAAATAAGCGACAATAGCAATTACGTAACAGCCCAACTTTAGATTGAGTATGAATATTTCAGACACACCCCTTTTCGTGTAGGTACCCAATTTTAATTACACAGTTTACGGATGCTAACATGCTATGGTTAATCTTACCTTATAATCCTCTTTAGGCTCCAATTCGGCTCATTTTCGGTAATAAAAGAATTAAATTCACTTTTATAAAATAACGTTATTCGGAAGGAACAGATGAAGGATGCTGCAAAGGCGCGTGTGGAGCTTCATCCCGCAGACGTCCCAAATTGGAGCGCGCAGGCGTAGGTGCCAAATCAATACGTGAACGAATATTCTAGAATAATAGTACTGACACTATTAAAAAGTTGTATTTATAACAGTGATAAAACATTCTGCAGATGCAGCTTCTTTTCATTACTTAATTGTTCATTATGACTGTTACGACTCCTCTAAAAACTTGAATGTCGTCACAGCCTAATTACTAAATAGGTAGGTATATCAAAAATGCCTAAAATACTTCGTTAATGTCGTAATTTATTTCCTCCCATGTATAGTAGCTGATTAATTGAATACAATTAGCCTAGAGGTATCTTATTCGTAATTCGCTTTCAGGCACAAAACTCATCATATTTTCAGTTTTTTTTATTAATTCAGTTCCATAATTTATAGCCCGTAATCCCAAAAAGAATAGAGTCATACTACAGTTACACACACATTTTGATAGTTACATATATTTATAAATGAAATTGTATTTTTCGTGACGACTGTACCGCGTGCCAATTCAGACTCCTATTGGTGCAAAATGCAGGCATGCGCTAAAATTACAGGACACATAATTATACAGAAATACATTTTTTTTATAATCCTTGCCCCACAGCTCACACAAGGAAAAGGATTTTTTCGTGTAAGAACAACTTCTTGTAGATTGTTTCTTCTTGTAGATTGTTTCTTCTTGTAGATTCTTTCTTGTTGATTGTTGTTCTTTTTGCTTCATGCAGGAATCGAACCCGCGATACCGCAGCGTTCAGCCATTGCACCAATCGTACTGGATCTAGTTATTGATCAATTCATAAATACTAAAACGTAAATGCATAAAGCGTAAAGCGGTGAGCAAATTGGTTATTTTAACGCTAAGTAGCAATAGTTTATCAGTCAGTGTCAAATATTGACTAATAAATTATCTCACGGAGATAACAGTTTTACCGAAATATACTTACACTTTTTTGTTACAAAAAAAAAGTAGGTATTTAGGCAACAAGAAAAAAGAATGTAAAACTCAGATTTTTGTATTCAACTTATACAATTACATACTCATACACACACATTATTATCTAAAACTTACAAAAGATACTTGAATATCGTCCAAGCAAAAGGAAAGAATCTTAAAATTACAAGCGATTTTTTATTTTCAGTCCTATGGTTTAACAAAAAATAGTAACTTTATACGGATACCTAAGTAGTTCATTGGTTGGTTGATTTTCCTTTGTAGTGGTCAATAAAGGGTGTAAAAAGAACCATAACGAAGCCGAGAAATCTTGGAGACGGGGCGAAGCCGAGGGGAATGATCGCTATGAAGATCTTCTTTTGTTTTTTCGTACTTGGAAACCTAGTTACGGAGATATTGAAGGGCTAAGTTCCGAAATCACACGTTTTTTGCGACTACTTTGAATAAATCTCCTTGACCCCTTGTACCACGATTTTAATAGGTACCATTCTACCAGCACAATGCTTTAAATTTTGCCTCCTACCGTAAAACGTAATTTATCTCGCCATTAAAAAATGAGTTTTCCCGCAAAATGATGAACACGGTTTCTGTTATAGGTATATCTCTTATCTACTATACATATTACTTGAGCAATTGAATCGAATATTCCTTTTAAGTACGGATTTTATACCAATTCAATTTATGAAGTTTCTAAAGCGGCCTTCGTAGAACCCCAGAATAATTGACAGCTTCGTGATGGTCAGGTTTACACCTTGTAAATGAGATCTTTAAGCCCAGCCCCAGGCGGCAGGTACCCAGGCGGATGGGGCCCAGGGTTTGGCAGGCCACTCAGGAGTCTGAGGGTGCAAGGCAGCCGCGGCAGCCGTGGCGGCATGCTGAGCAGCTCCGGCAGCCCAAGCTGCGCCTGAGCTTTGAATCACGGACAGCTTTAAAGCTTCTAAGTCTGGAATAGAAGACGACTTTGTTAAAAAATGTTCTAGATTTTTCTACATTAAAATGAGATCATTAAAGCTCCATCACCCACTCAATGCCTCTGTTTTCCCGCGGGCACAGTGTGTAAGACTAGAGCTATAAAGAAATGCGCACCAAACGGGTAATATCGTTAGTCCACTCTTGCAAGTGACGTCCTTAACAGACATGGGGATTGGGACAAACTGAATCCAGAAAGAGGCAGTTCAAAAACGTAAAGGTAGTTACTGGCTTCAGACACGTGACTAGATTGGGAAGACAGGAAGACATAATTGTGACGTAAATTAAGTTAGGGCATGTCACGTAAAAGACATGACTGTGACTGCCTCGTTGGTCCAGTGATGGACGTATGCACGACTGCTGAGCTTGAATTTCTGGGCTTGAATCCCAGATCTATCATAATAGGGATCCAGTATTATTTTCTATTTGTCAGCAGCAGCCACGGAGTCTGGATTTGTGCCAGATTAAAGTGCCGGTTTTTTCCCTATTGCATGAGACCTAAGCATAGCTACCTACACCTCTGCTAAAGGGATTATAGGGGTATTCATTGACTAACCAGCGTTCTGCAGCCTCGCAGCCTGGTTGCTGGCGGCGCGCTGAATGGCCTTGGCAGCAGCGGCCTCTCGTGCTGCAGCAATCTTTTGCGCCGCGGCAGCTCGGGCCTTCGCCCCCGCCAGCTGCGCCTGCGACTGTACTGCAGCCTGCGCGGCCTCTAGGGCGTGTGCGCGGGCGTTCCTTGCTGCCTCTTCACTGGAATCAAATTTATCATTTATTATAACATTGCAAAGTTAAGGCCTCCCTTCCCTCTTTTCACCATTCTCGATCTAGTGCCACTGAAGGCCATAATCCTCTAAAAATAAAGGGCTTCACACACAGCAGCTAAAGTAAAGAAGAGAAAAGATGTACATTATAGCACGATACATCTCATTACATCTTTCCGTAGAAATCGTCAGGAGGCCACACACTGCAGCTATAATGTATATTTTTAAATCTTCGAATCTCTATGGAAAGATGTAATGAGGTATCGTGCTATAATGTACATCTTTACATTATAGCTGCTGTGTGTGAAGTCCTTAAGTCTCCATCTCCTTCTAGATCAACAGCAATTTGGTTTCTTCATTAGGCCCGGTTACCAGAGGAGTGGATAGGAATCGTAAAGATCGGCCCAAAATTCAGTTACATTAAGCGAACTCCGATCGGTTACCTCTTATGAGCGGCACGAGCAGCGGCGGCTTCCTTAGCACTGGCGATACTTTGTTGTTCGAGAGCAGCGTGCTTCGCTGCTGCGACCTCGTGCTGCGCTGCCATGACAGCCGTAGCAGCTGCCTTTGCAGCAGCAACTGCGCCAGCCACGTCTGAGCTGGTGTCTGACGACCATGCTCCTGGTGAATGTATTTAAGTGATTTTATTCAAATTAAACCGTCTAATATAAAAATACAGATTAGGCTGTGTACTTCGTTGAATGTAGATCGATCTTCGTTTTTGTTAACTTTCGTTTTCTGAACTCATCTGCCTAATAGAAATGTCATGATTAGGTAAATTAATTACCTATTGTATAAAATTACTACATGCACTGTGAGAATAATTTAGTGCAATCTAAATTTCATCTGGGATAAAAAAAAAACTAAATCGTACATTCGCGATTTCGTGGAATACTACTCGTACGTGTACGTGCAAAGCAAGTTGCAATTTGAACATAAAATACAGCACAACATGAAGACGCTTTTTAAGAAACGAAAATTAAAGGAGAAAAAATGGAAAAAATCGCATTCATGTGTGTTTTTTTAGTTACTTATTAGAAGCAGGGAGAAACAAAAAAAAAAACTACATTCTCTTTATAATTTTTACTTTCTGGATTGATTTCAAAATTCAAATAGAAAGAAAGAAAGAAAGAAAAAACATTTATTTGGCGCCACGATAGACACACACATTTAAAATAAATAAATAAAAACACAAAGAAAAGAAGGAAAAATAAAAAACTTACATCTAAAACAAGAAAAAATTAAAAATAGGTACATACCATGTCCTGCTGGCACCCAGGTTGCCACTCCGGGCCACGCAGGCGGCTCCACGCTGATGACGCTCCTCTTGTCTTGGCTACTAGCTGCGGCAACCAGACAGATCGACAACACCTGGAGATAGTGACGAATAGTACCTATGTCCGTTTTTTTCACCGGCAACGGACCGTTTTTTTAACAACGCGTACTAATTTACGCCGGGCAGAAGTCCGGTATATGTACACACTTTCATTATAAACCATACACCACCGTGAATCCGGCGAAAAAAACGGTCCGATGTCCGGTGAAAAACGAACGTTTATAACCGCCCTTATGAACAGCAATTGATTTTATATCATTAGAAGATTTATTATAATAAGCAATTTAGCATAAAGGCTGAAGAGAAGACGTTTTTTGCAAATGGGTAAAAGGCCTCTTAAGAGGCCTTT